>LIEC01006097.1:0-41143 GCA_001925005.1 Drosera capensis
GATGCAGACTTCGGGCATTAAAATGAGCTCTGTTCCTCTCTCTGCGGTCGAGTGACTTTCAGTTCCTTTCCTGTTCTGGAATGTCAAGCCATCTCGAGTAGATGTCGGCATTTCCGCTGTTAAAGAGACATCTCAATAAGAGACGGGTTTCCTTTAGGAGCGCTGTTTTCATCCAACTCGAAATCTCGTAAGAGAAGAAGAAGAAGTCTTCTAGTTGTAAACTCTACTTTACAGAGAGTCCCTACTTTGTGGAGATTCTTCATACTTATGGTAATTCTTGTTAGTTTTTTTTTTCTATAAGAGACCCCCCAGATTAAGGGGGTCTTACTGGGCGGGATCTCTCCGAAGCGGCATTCCCCCTTGACTCTATCCCATTTTTGAATCATGGAATTTTCTCCCAGAGCTGCGGAACTAACGACTCTAGGCGACGAGTTCCATTGAAGGAACTGATCAAATAAAGCACACTGGTGTTGCTCAATGCGTTGAAAAGTAGCTATCATATCCAGCGAACGCTCGTCCATCAAATCTATACACTCTCCTTGGTATCGCTGCTCCTCTACTATTGCCCTCTATCCTCTGAATAGCGACCATCCAGCCATAGTAAGAGATGGACGCAAAATCATTCTGCTAAGGTGGAGGTGGCTGGTAGTAATGAGGCTGCTTACACAGCTGCTGTTACTCATGGCCTCCACGATACGCAACTAGAAAACCTAGCTGGTACTATGAATAGTCAATAAGAGCATGCATAGGTGGAGTAGGTGCATCAGACATCTCAATGTCCTAATGTGCAGCTGGAGGAGATGGTGGTGTAGCAGCTCTAGGCTCCATAGGCTCTCCGACCTAAAGTGTGGGTAATCCTTAATTCCTCGGATCTCTGACTGTCTAGTCGCATGTTGAAAGTGGAAGAAGTCTCCTAGACTAATAGTCGTATCTCTGGCAGAGATAATAGTCTCTTCCCTCTCTCTTCAATATACCAGAATTCTTGAGCAGAGTGAGATTAATAGCATCTCTGGGCTTATCCGCCTCAATAGCACTTATATCAACCTTGAAATACTCCGCCAATGGAGTAATCAAGCCTTCCATAACTATGCCTCCAGACGTGGCAATAGCGTGACATAACAATCTGCGAGCTACAAACGCTCCACTGCAATTATGAGACTTATCAAGTTGGTCATTAACACCATAAAGCATACAATGAAGAATCCATAACTCTCTCTTCGAAATAGATCCCTGACTCTTCTATGTCCCTATTGGCAATAAAACCAATGCACCGTGCGAATAACAGTGTTACGAAATTGAGTACCCTTGGCAAATTTGGGATCAAACTCCCTTTCTCCAGTGAGACTTTCCCAGAAATGGTTTTGGTGACCCTTAAAGTCACCGGGCAAGTCCCGTCCTCCCCAAAACTTAAAGACATAAGCTGCGAAGAATTCATTCATAGTCATTGATCGATGCTAACCATCCAATTGAAATGAGTTATTGATCGTGCTAAGGATCCTCGTCAGTAGGATCCTATAGAGGTAGCTCCTTGAATGAGTTATTGATCGTGCTAAGGACCTCCAATGTAAGTCTGGAATACTTCTTCTAGTTCTTGGTGAGAAAGGTGTCACATCCAAGTGTTTTTCCCATCCTTTCCATATCTCTCTAAAACCTTATAGTCCTCAAAATCATCCAAATCAAACCACTACGTCGCAAGCATAGCCCTATTCTCTAGCTTTCTAAGCCAATAATGGTTAACTCATCGTATCCCACGACACAAAGGATAAGGAGTGAGTGGTTTCTTCTCCTCCTTGATGGGTTCAGGGATTGGTTGGTGGCTTGCCGAGAAGGAAGCTGACCTTTCCTTTGCCTTTTTTCCATCATCTTTACTCGACGAGGTGGATTTGACATGTGCAATCGATTTGATAGAAATGTGCAATCCCATCAATTGTCTAGAAAATGATGTAACAAAACTGAGATGTATTAGTGATAATATAGTTAGTATGTTTAGGCTCGAAGTCAAATAGGTAGTTGCAGTTTAGGTTGGATGCTGGAGAGGAGACGGTTGCAGATGATGAAGATCAGATTAGCCACCAGATACAGACTACTACAAAGGACTTTAGCTAAATACCTAAGGAATTGATGAGAAACAAAAGAACGTCAAAGCCTTCAGGATCTAGGATTAAGCTTGTAGACAAGGACCAATACAGAATGCATCAATGTGTAGCAGACCTGGGTATAGACGAGGTTGCAGCAGGGACTGGTGTAGACGAGATCTCACAATACAACATGCAAACTAAGGTGGAGCAGATTGGGTACAACAGAGGTGGTTGTTGATGGTTAGGTCAAAGGTCTAGAGTCAGTCAAAAGAAGATTTGAGTTAAAGCAGTAACGACATAAATTCTGGAATTAATGGAGTGCCAGCATCAGAAACAAGATGGCGGGGGACACGAGTGGCAAAGTGTCATGTCGAAAACAGTACCATATTGTTGGGTTCGTTCCTTGAGCCTATAAATGGGAACCGTTGAGGCTCATTGAAGTAAGACTATTGAATGTGATTGAAAGGCAAGCGTGCAAAGCAATCAAAAGTTCCAAGATTACTCAAGAGATCTAATTCGTGAAGATCAAAGTGAAAGGAGTATCACTAGTCCGCAAAAGGACATATCTTGCAGCAGAGCCTTTAGTGTGGATATGTGCAAAGGATTTGAGTCTTTTATCTTTTGTACAAGTTAGATAGCTTGTAAAAATGAGTTTTCTTGTAAGCTCAAACAAGAAGATAGTGATACTCACCTCTTGGCTTGACTACACTGGTCACCAAAAGAAGATTGGATTAAGCTCTAGATTATCATTTGATAACAAGTGTCTGAACAAGTATAAATATTGTGTCTATTACTTGTCTTTATTGCTTGATATTTAGAACTATTAGAAACAAATTATCACAGCCAAACACAGATAAACTCAAAGATTTTGAACTCTTTGGTGCAGACTACCAACTGTCATGTGCAGACTACCTAAGTTATCTGTATAGAACAGTGCTTACAAGTTAGATAGCTTGTAAAAATGAGTTTTCTTGTAAGCTCAAACAAGAAGATAGTGATACTCATCTCTTGACATGACTACACTGGTCACCACGGGAAGACTGGACTAAGCTTTCGATAATCATTTGATAACAAGTGTCTGAACTCGTATAAATACTGTGTCTATTACTTGTCTTTTCTACTTGATATTTAGAATTGTTAGAAATAAATCATCACAGCCAAACAGAGATAAACTCAAAGAGTTTGAACTCTCTGGTGGAGACTACCAACTGTCATCTGCAGACTACCTAAGTGGTCTGCATAGAACAGTGGTCTGCAAAGGACATTCAAGGTATGAGCACATCAATAAAGATAGATAAAGATGAACATGGAAAGAAAATAAACCAGACCATATATAGAGGAGTAATAGAGTCATTATTATACCTTACTGTAGTAGACCAGACATTCAATATGCAGTCTGTGTCTGTGCAAGGTATCAATCTGATCCTAAGGAATCCCATTACACTGCAGTAAAAAGAATCCTAAGATATCTCAAAGGAACTCCAAACCTTGGTGTATGGTATCCTAGGAAATCAGATTTTACACTCATAGGTTTTCAAATGCAAACTTTGCAGGTTGTAGAGTTGATAGCAAAAGCATAAGTGGATCATGTGAATTTATTGGTGCAAGATTGATTTCCTGGTTCAGCAAAAAGCAGATCACTGTGTCAACCTCTACTCCAGAAGCAGAGTATATAGTTGTAGGAAGCTGTGCTCCACAAATACTATGGATTAAATCACAGCTTGCAGATTATGGTACGATACTATCCGAAACCCCTATATTTTATGAAAACACGTCTGCAATGGTAATTTCAGAAAATCCAGTTTTTCATTCAAGAACCAAGCATATTGATGTCAAATATCACTTTATCAGAGATTATGTGCAAAAAGGTCACATTAAATTGGAATATATTCCAATAGAAAAATAAATTGCAGACATTTTTATAAAACCTCTCAATGAGAGTAAGTTTACTTAGTTTAGAGGAGAATTAGATATAATTGATTTAAAATAGTGAAACTAGCCAAAATGCTTTACTCCTCTACTCCATATATAGAATGCAGACTATCATTATTTTATGCAAACTAGCATTCTATTGCTTGCTGCATACGTGGATGCAGACTAGAAGCAATATTGTTTTATTGCATTTATTTTTGGAAAGAATATTAACTTTATAAAACGGTTTTCCTCAAATCATGCAACGATCAAAATAATTGGCTGATACTGTGTAACGGTTAGAAACTTCTAGCAACGATAATATTTTTAAAGACTATAAAAGGAGAAATTTTTCTAAATGAAAATCACTTTACACTCTCATATGCTCTCTCTCTCTCTCTCTCTCTCTCTAAAGCGCTCTAACTCTTTCTAATCTCGAAACCCTCTACTGCAATCAAGAACTGAAAACCCTAGCTTTCAACTTTCTAAAAATCACCTTTGAAACTCAAGATCTTAAACAAACACTCTTTGAAATGGCCAACACTCCATCAAACATCCCAAAAAAGAGCACTAAATCTCATGAATCAAGTCCCTCAAGAAAGGGCGAACTCCAAACTAGTGTGGTGTTAGATTTAAACACTTTGAGAAACGAAGCAAATGAAGTAAAGAAAGTTGTTGATCTTATTCTAGAAGCCAGACTCAAGTACTTCTATGAACGAACGAGCAAAATCTATGACAAAAAAGTACTTGATTTCATTGACACAGCCAAAGTCTCAGACAATTTTCAGTTGATCTCTTATACCTCTACTGCAACGAAAATTACAATTTACATCAAGGCAGATGACTTTGCTCAATCTTTCAACTTACCAAATGAAGGATCGAGGATCATTCCACCTGCAATTGTGACAACGGGGAGGCATGCCATGCTTGTAGAAGATAAGTGGAATGAAGGAATAAGAACAATAAAGAAGTTCTTATCCAAATAGCACAAGATGCTTGTTGATATTGTCAAGAAGGTCATTCTCTCATAAGAATTCAGTAAATATCAGATTACCACTGATCAACAAGAAATCATGTGTGCAATCCTGACAAAATACGAAGATTACTCATGTATCAGCTTGCCAAAGCTGTGCAATCAAAGAAATCATTGTTTGGAAGGATAATCAGTATTGTTCTCAAACAAAAATTGAAGCTCTCTGATAAGGAGGGAAGGCCATGGACTGTGGCCAAACAGATAGATATCAAAAAGATAGGCAAACACCCTATTGGATTGACAAAGAAGACTATCCCTGTACAGACTACCATCAAACCTACAGAATAGTCACAACCGTCTACATGTGTGCGGACCAGGAGGAGATCTACAGAGCAATCTTCAAAAGTAGTCGTGCAGACCAGAAGAAAAGGCTGTAGACCTCTCACCAAAGGCAACTACACAGACCATTGCAGCAGTACCAAGGACAAGAAGATAGCAAGCCGGCAAGGCTCAACCAATCAAGCTAAAGAAGCTCATTATGTAGACCTCAGACGAGGAGACAATCTCAGATCTTCCAGTTACAGGGCCAACTGACATTGAAGTGGACACATAATCTGCCTTAGTGCAGACTAGGACAATTATTGAACCATCATCATCAAAAGCCCTACCCCCAAAGGCACCTGAGATAGCTACACTTCATGATGCTAATTTGACATTGGAATTTCTGAAGGCCGTAGAAGACGAGCATCTTCAAACCCTTATCCTTGAAGCTCAAGCTACCAAGAGATCAGGGAAGGACCTCGAGCTCAATTGAGGTAAGAGCTTGTTAATCAAGGATACTCACATGATGAGATAAGGCAAATAGAAGCTCACCTCAACGAATTATAGAGGGCAGGACTATCTCAGTCTACCTCTACTGCAAGGCCATTCATTACTAAGCCAACGGTAGAAGAGACAACCACAACATCAATTGTTCCATTCTCTAGTAGTAGAATGGATCTCTCTACAATTGCAGAAGGGCGTCCATTAACTTCAATAGAAGTATGGTCAACTATAACTATGAAAGTAAGACCAACAAGACCCTCTCCAGAAAAGATTATTGAAACAGTTCTGTAGACGGTCCGGGCTGTAGAAGAAAGAGCTCAGCTGCACATAGCTCAAACCTCTTAACTACTTAGCCAAAAGAGGAATGCTAAGATGCAGAAGAAGAAACAAAGGGAATCTATGATTAAGGAGTTTGTGAACCAACACAAACTGCCCATCCAAAGACCAATAAGAGCTGAAGGCAAACAAGGGCTTCGAGACCAAAGCTAATTCCCTCAGGAACAAAGACTCTTTATAGAGTCAATTCGGATGGATCTTAGACTCTGATTGGAGAAACTGATGGAATGACAGAAGCAGAAGTCCAATAATTCGCTCAACAGGAAAAGAAGATGGCTAGCAGGTCAACAACACCAAAGGAAGCACACTTTCTTTTCAATGGCTCGCTTGAATTCAAGGACTCCACCGTGAAGACAACCAGACTTCGACATGCTATACTCAGACCTATTGAGTTTGTCAACACACCAGTAGTCGAGGCTATACTAAAAAAGTTTCTAATTAAACATGTCCAAGCTGTAATCGAGGAGGTATATGATTATCTCTCAAAACCTGACTTGGGAGAACATCAACCATCAGGTGATGATGGTAATGATGGTGTTGATTAACCATAAACTGATGCATGGGATGATGATGATGATATCATCGATTTAATTGTAAAGGAAGGTGTCCAGGAATAACCTACCGCAGCTGAGACCACTATAGAAGAGTCTCCTGCAATAGAACAAGAAGTTAAGGAACTGGCAGAAGAGCAACCTGCAGAAGAAGATGAAGCTATAGCTGAGTCTCAAGAAGAAGGATATGAAATAGAAGAATCTACAGCAGAGACAAGTAGTGATTACACTTGTAGCTGAAGAGCAAACAGTTGAGGTTCAAGCAATAGAACCAACTGAGGTAGAATAACCTGCAGCAGAAGAAAATTCAGATGAACCATCTGTAACATAGTCTTCTGCAGCTGAACAAACTACAGAGGAACTTCCTGAGGTAGAAGCAGAAGAAGAAACTATAGAGGAACTTCCTAAAGTGGAAGAACAAGAAGAGGACTTGTCCACAGTTGAAGATCTAATAATAGCCACAACCACAGCAGGCTAGGATATAGCCCTACCTCACACTGCAACTGAGACAAAGGATGCAAACGAGGCAGAATAATCAACTCCAACTCGTCTCGCGTTACATAGTCTATCTAATCTACTATTCACACTACCCTCTTCATTTGAAAAGGTGCAAACACAAGCAGATCCACTCTCCATTGGAGTTAGACAAGGAATGCCAAGCAATAGTGCCTCTGAAACTGAGACAACTCCTCCATCTGTAGTCAAGACACTTAAGGATGCATTTGATGATGACATTCAAAACATCTCATTTCAACCAAGGCAACCTATAGAAAGGATACACTCCTCTCCCTCAGAGGACACTACAAGCTACAGATTGGGAAGATTAGATCAAGAACTATACAACATGCGCGAATGAAACAAATAAGCATTTTATGAGCTGCTCGACACTTTAAAGAGTTTGAACATGAAAGGGAAATCATAACTCAAGGCTTTGAAGATCTTCGAACATCCCTTAACAAGCTAACAGCAGGGATCATTGATCAAATGCAAAGAGGCAATGCCCTAAACCTTCAACAATATATATTGAGCTCTTCAAATCTCAACAAATTCAAAGGCCAACACAAAGCTGATCTAAGGAAACTGAACAAGGCTCTGCAAACCACTCAACAACTTGATGAGACCATATGAATCAATGACACCAAGTTTGGACTCATAGAAACCAAATTGAAAGTAGTTCAGAAAAACATATTCTCTGAACTTCAAGCCGTGCGTACTGCCATTGAAGCTCTCACCTCCACCTTGAATGCAAACAAAAAGGGGGAGAAGGAGACTGCAGAAGAGACATAGAGAACCCCTATAGTAGAGCAACAAAAGACCCCAGCTGAGACTCAGGGGTTGAAGTCTTCTACAACCAAGAAGAGACATTCCTCTGAAAAACACAGGGAAAGGTCTGCTAAAAGACAAAGACATCATGGAGAACAATCTCATGAAGAACGCAGATGACACATAGAGTCGGAAGAAAGATCTCACTAGCGCATAAAAGAATCATAGGAGGAACACAAACAAAAACGTAGCAAAGGAAACTAGCATCAAAGGTAAGTATAAATATCTCTACTGCTCTTTCCTTTTCTTTATGTTTTTGGTTTGAAAAACAATGTAAACAAATAGTCAGAAAAATTGTAAACTTGTTGTTTTACATAGGAGTTTTTGATAGCATCAATTTAGGGGGAGATTGATAGGAATGTGCAATCCCTTCAATTGTATAGAAATTGATATAACAAAACTGAGATATATTAGTCATAATGTAGTTAGTATGTTTAGGCTAGAAGTCAAGTAGGTAGTTATAGTCTAGGTTGGATGCTGAAGAGCAGACGGGTGCAGATGATGAAGATCAGAAGAGCCACTAGATATAGACTACTACAAAGGACTTTGGTTAAGCACCTAAGACATTGATGAGCAATAAAAGAACGCCAAAAGCTTCAGGCTCTAGGATTGAGCTTTCAGACGAGGACCAACACAGAATGCATCAATATGCAGCAGATCTGGGTGCACACGAGGTTGCAGCAAGGACTGATGCAGAAGAGGTCTCACAGTACAGTATGCAGACTAATGTGTAGCTGATTGGGTGCAGTAGAGATGGTTGCTGATGGTTAGGTCAAGTGAAATGAAGATTTGAGTTAAAGGAGCAACGACATAATTTCTGGAGTTAGTGGACTGCCAGCATCAGAAACAAGATGTGGGGGACACGAGTGGCAAAGTGTCATGTCAGAAATAGTACCTTGTTGATCGGTTCATTTCCTGAGCCTATATAAAGAAACCGTTGAAGCTCATTGAAGTAAGGCTGTTGAATGTGATTCGAAGACAAGCGTTCAAAGCAATCGAAAGTTCAAAGATTACTCAAGAGAGCTAATTCATGAAGATCACAGTGAAAGGAGTGTCACTAGTCTATAGTAGGATACATCTTGCAGTAGAGTCCTGAGTGTGGATCTGTGCAAAGGACCTGATTCTTTCATCTTTTGTACAAGTTAGATAGCTTGTGAAAATGAGTTTTTTTGTAAGCTCAAACAAGAAGATAGTGATACTCACCTCTTGGCTTGACTACACTGGTCACCAAGAGAAGATTGGACTAAGCTCTAGATTATCATTTGATAACAAGTGTCTGAACCAGTATAAATATTATGTCTATTACTTGTCTTTATTGCTTGATATTTAGAACTGTTAGAAATAAATTATCACAGCCAAGCACAGATAAACTCAAAGATATTGAACTCTCTGGTGCAGACTACCAACTGTCATGTGCAGACTACCTAAGTTATCTGTATAGAACAGTGCTCTATAAAGAATTAGTATTCCGCATTAAAGGTAAGAAAAAGTTTTTGATACAACCTCTTCACCCCTATTATAGGTTGAATCTTAAACCTTACAAGTGTTGAATGTTGCCTTTTGACCATGTCCATGTTCTTCAAACTAAGATACTGTGGTACTCGGATTTTGCCAAAACAAGATGAAGGCCCAAATTAAGATGGAGGTCCAAAACAAGATAAAGGCCTAGAATAAGGTTAGACCCAAAATAGCTTGGAGGCCCAAAATGTCGCACCATCTCTTTTCCTGGTAAATTTCCATGCGTAGTCAGCAACAAATGCCATCACGCCCATCCACCAAGCACTCGTAGCAACCACGGGCAGCCTGATTTTCCCACTTTCCCAGACATTCTCCACAGCCGTGTTCCAGAGATAAGATCTGCCGGATTTGCTTACATCCCTACTGGTATGTTGATTGCTGAAATCCACCAATAAAATAAAGAACATACGATACCAACGAGGAGCAGAACAAAAAATTGAAGAAAAAGAAACATGATTCATAACTTTTTTCTTCAAACCAAATCAAAGAAAATTGAAATCAAACACCAAATGAAGACCCACCGCGGTTGACCCTTGTATAAAAAAAAGTAACACATTGAAAAACCATACACAGAGCTCCGTGCCTTTCATCAATCAAACACTGAGCTCCGTGCCTTTCATCAATCAAACACTACAGCCATTACAAGACCCTCCGAGAGTTGTATGAGAGATTGAAAGTCCAAGGGTTTATTACCTTAGTCTATGAAAGGGGATCAAAGTGCTCAAAGAACAATGCTACTATAGAAGCTGTTGAATGAGAGATTGAACGTCCAAGAGTACAAAATCAATCTAAATTCAAAATTATTCAAGTGAGCTGAATCAAAGAAGAGGAAGAAGAGGGTTCACTACTCTACACTAAAGAACAGGAGCTACAGTAGAGTCCAGTAAAGGATCTGTGCAAAGGATTTAGGTTCTTTGTCTTTCATAAGTTAGCTACCTTGTAATCCAAAAACAAGAAAACCATGAACTCACCTTTTGGATTTGCTAAGCTGGTCACCAAGGAAAGATTGAACTAAGCTCTCAATTAGTAGTGGATAACGAGTGTCTGAACCAGTATAAATATTGTGTTCTCTATTTGTTTTTCAATGTTTTATGGTATTAGAACTGTTAGGAATTAATCACAACAGCAAACAGAGACAAGCTCTCAAAATTTAAGTCTCTGTTGCAGACCATATTAATAGTTTGCAAAGAACATCAGTGTATTGAAATTCATCATTCCGATACATTATACCCCTCTACGAAGTACCTGTGATCTTACACTTTCCTTCAGCATTGCATTGTCTATAGCCTTTCGAATTTCATCATCTGCTATCTCTTGGACGATATGATCTACGACCTGCTCAGCTCCTTCATCTGCAGACTCCTTAATTGCTTCATCTATAGCCACTGTTTCCTTTGGAACAAAGAGATCCCCTATGGTAGTCTATGTTGTAGATCCTTCATTTGGGACTTGAAGTAGATCCTTAAAATCTTTCAGGGTTATCCTTATTCCATTCTTTTTACTAGATGTATAAGTGATACTCTAATAGTCCTTCGTAACTGTTGTATTTTCCTTGAAATGTCTGACCTCATCTTCATAAATTCTACTTGTGGTTTCGAAGAGACACCTTGGTCCTGCATCTTGGATGAGCTCAGCAATCTCTTTGACTTCATCTTATTCTTCTTTCAGTTTCAAAATTGAGTATAACACCAATATGCAACTCGATTTTCTTGATCTCCTTCTCTTTCTTTGACTGAGATGGACTCTATTGGGTGTGAATCCTCTTAGATGATGTGCGTGAGTTGGATGGAGTGTTGTCCATTTTTGCAATAATTTAATCAAAGATATTTAGAGTTTGAGTGAGAGAGTTTTAGATTTAGGGTTTGGAGTAGAGTGAGAGTGAGAGAATAAGAGTAGAGAGAGAGTGTGTGTGTTAAAGTGTCTTAAGTCTCAAAGCACTTAGGTATTTTAGAAAACAAAAGTTATCTTTCAAAAAGTAACCGTTGCCTTTCTTTTCATGAGTACAATCATTTTATTTACCATTACAAAATTCTGGGCACAAAAAACTATAACATTTGTTTCTTTCCAAAAATAGAAATCCAGTAGAGGATTTGAATGCTAGTATGTACCTCACTATGCAGTAGAGTATAGTTGAGCATTTGTTTCCTTATTCATTTAAATCAACCATATCAAATTCACCTCTAAATTGGGTAAATTTATTCTCATCAAGAGGCTTTGTAAAAATATTTGCAATTTATTTTTCTATAGGAATAAATTCCAATTTAACATGACCTTTTTGTAAGTGATGTCTGATAAAATGATATCTGTAATCAATGTGTTTGGTCATTGAGTGAAAAATAGGATTTTTTTTGAAATAGATATTGCAGACGTGTTATCATAAAATGTTGGAACTTTTGAAAAATCATTCCCTTAATCCAAAAGTTGGGGATCTAATCCATAAAATTTGTACTTGCTCCCTGCTGCAACATACACTGGCCTATAGTAGAGGTCGAATCAATCGTTTGCTTCTTGCTAAACCATGAAACAAGTCTTACACCAAAAAATTGACATGATCTACTTGTTCCTTTTCAATCACCCCTACATCCTACAAAGTTTTCATCTGAATAGCCCATTAGTACGAAATCCGATTCCCTAGGATACAAAATATCCAGATCTGGAGTTTCTTTGAGATATCTCATGATTCTCTTGACTGCAGTATAGTGGGATTCTTTGGGATCGAATTGATATCTAACACAAACACATACAACATAGAGGATATCTAGTATGCTAGCAATAAACTACAATAGCGATCCTATGATTCCTATGTATAGTGTTTGGTCAATAGGCTTTCATTTTTCTTCTTTATGTCTTTGTAGTAGAGCCCATAGGTGTATTCATTTGACTTGTATTTTCTAAACCAAATTTCTTTCCAATATTTCTCAAATACTGGTGTGTGCCTAGACACATGTATTTTACTCATGTTAAACTTATTGATTTGTCATGTTTGTATCCTTTATATTGTGTTTTTAGTTCAATTTCTGTCTTTATACTTGGATACTATTATTTGTGTGTTTTTGTGGCACGTTTGATCATGAAAAGACGTTGTTTGGATAGTTGAGTTGATTGTGATAGATCATGATGAAGGATGATTTGAAGATGGAGCTTTAGACGAGTTCTTGGACGTGTTTTGATCTGATTTGTATGATCTAAGATGATTATTTTATGTATTAAATATTCGTGGACATGTTCGTGGTCGTTTGGTGATGTTTCAAAGTCAAATGGATGCATTTTAGAGCTATAACAACCTGTTCTGGAAGAAGATGTAACAATCATACAAGATTTTGAAATTCATACAGGACTATGCAAGTAGTGTAACGACCATTACCATAACATGTAACAATCATTACACCATAAAGTTTGGAAATTTCACTGCAGCTCGAGCTTGTAACGATCGTTATAGGGGTCTACACTAAAGATTCTTGCTGTTTTTGTTTGAATTTTGAATGTCTTTGTGTTTTCCTATAAATACCCTTTATTTTTTATGATTTAAGGGCGTCGTATTCTAGAAGTTTTTTCCCATATTTCATTCTCTATAAACCCTAGTTTAGGTTTACTGTTTTCATTGCTTTGGATATTGGAGATTGGATCTTGGTGTAAAGCTTTTGATATCATCGATTTTGCATCAGATCTTCATTTACGACACTGTATTATCCTTCTTACTATGATTCATTTCAATTTATTGATGTGATGGTGCCTTTTTTGATGATCAATGTGAATGATGATGATCATGAGTGAGGAAACACATAGTTAGGATAGATTAATGAAACACTCACTAATTTAAATCATAAGTTAGATCAATGAAACCAGATTCGTATACTATGATTGATGCATGAAATCTGATCTTAGTTATCAATATGTTATGCAATCAATTATTTTGGTCGTCTATTGATATTATAATCTAACTATTGATTACGCTAACTGATTAAATTGATCCCAAAATAACAACTCATGATTTAAACTCATTTTCATGATGTTATTGATTGATTAAATGTGAATATAGTAGTTTAAGCTCAATGCTATTTATTTTCATATTTGGTATATTCACTTGCTTTGATTCAATTTATTTATTTTTGATATATACGAGCTCATCGGTACACTAGGAATAAATATATTAGGTCAATTATACAACCTCATTGGTAACGAATAATTAAATGAATGTGATACTTTATGGCTAAAGGTATCACGACCAACCCTATCTTAATAATGAATCTATATGATATTCATCAATGATTGATCCTAAAAATTTAAAAGATAATTAATCGACTTCCATACATTTATCACATAAGGAAACACCTCAATCTACCTACTCTATAAGTTTAGACTATTTTAGTTTAATCTTAGTCATTTAATTAGTCAAAATCAACCTTCGAAACTTATCACTCTTTTTAAAGTTGGTAGAATTCTCTCGTGATCATGAGAAGCTTAATAATTGCACAAACCGTCCCTTTATATTTGATCATTTCATCCGCTATTGCATTTAATTAGAATGACTTTATAGCGTTAGTAAGCATAAAATATTCTAATTTGACAGCCTTGGGACAGTGAGATTGTGCCAAAAGAATTATTTTTGACTCTTTTGATCATTATTTAGCTCCACTAAAATATTTTTATTTCTCCGAATCGATTTTATGTTTTTTAATTTATTTTTCGTATTTTTTAATTTTCTGAAAATATTGAATTTTAAATTATTCTGATTTTTTAATTTTTTAAAATTGTTTTTGAATTTTAATGAAATTGAGAAGTAGTTGGATTACAAATATTCCAGTTTAAAAGATCGTGAGTGAACTCGAATTGAGACAATTCGAATATCCTACTTCTATAGATCGAGTCGATTCATCGACACAATGTTTTCTAATTCAACACCTTCTTTCTCATTCTCCACTATAAACATTTGACGTACCTTTTCTCCAATTGAATTCGCCAATTTAGGTATGACAGAAAATGAAGTTAATATTCCTTAGAATGTAAGATTGAATGCTAAAAATGGCCAGAATGCTCCGAACTTTCAGGAACCACAAGTGGATAATCGTACACTAAGACAGTTAGTTGAACATGATAATACCAATGAACCTCCTTTATGTATTGTGTTTTCTAATATGCAAGGAAATTTTAAAATCAATTCTGGATTTTTACAAAAATTACTTTTAGGAATGTGCAATTTTTCCAGATATATAGAAATAGATGAACAAAACCTTCGAGTATGACATGCTTATGGTTAGTTGCTTAGGTTGAGAATTAGGTTAGTGAGTTGAATTTTAGAGAAGCATGCAGTAGAGTAGCAGATCATAGTTAAAGGGCCAATGTGGATTACCTAGATCCAGACTACTACAAAGGGTTCTAGATAAACAATTGGATAAACATGGACAACATAAAATCACAAATGCTTCAGGATCTAGGATCGAAATTTTCGGATCAAGGTGTAAAGTCATGATTCTATGAGGAAAAGGCAAAAGTAGGTGAATAGGCTGTTATTAATTTCTTTGACTAAAAATTATCTACACAGCAAAAAATTTAATTTGATCAAACACATAAGTCTGATGAGATCAGAAAATCACAGTCAAAGTATCAAGAGACAATAACCAATTGGTTATCTAATCAAGAATTTGCCAACTAATCTATCTAAGGTTATAATGATGAATTTCGATCAAGAATCTTCAACCGATTCAATAAATGATAAAAGAACTATGAGCGATCAAGACAGCGTTCAACTGATCTATCAACCTAATGATCAAACAGCGCCCTAATCAAAATTCTAATTATCATAGTTCGGAACATATTCTCTGAATTTCAAGCTGTGCGTATTTCCATTGAAGCTCTCACCTCCATCTTGAATCAAAACAAAAAGGGGGAGAAGCAGACTGCATAAGAGCCGCAGAGAACCCCTACAATAGAGCAACAAAAGACCCCAGTTGAGACTCAGGGGGAGAAGTCTTCTGTAAAGATGAAGAGACATTCATCTGACAAAGATAGGGAAAGGTCTCCTAAAAGACAAAGACATCATGGAGAACAATCTCATGAAGAACACAGATGACATAGAGAGTCAGAAAAAAGATCTCACAAGCATAGAAAGAATCAGAGGAGGAACACAAGCACAAGCGCAGCAAAGGAAAAGAGCATCAAAGGTAAGTATAAATATCTCTACTGCTCCTTTTTTTTCTTTTTGTTTTTGGTTTGAAAAACTATGTAACTATGTAGATAAAGAAGTGTAAACGTGTTGGTTTACATAGGAGTTTTTGTTAGCATCAATTTAGAGGGAGATTGAAAGGAATGTGCAATCCCTCCAATTGTATAGAAATTGATGTAACAAAACTAAGATGTATTAATTATAATATAGTCAGTATGTTTACGCTAGAATTCAAGTAGGTAGTTGTAGTCTAGGTTGGATGCTAGAGAGTAGACGGCTACATATGATGGACATCAGATGAGCCATCAGATACAGACTACTACAAATGACTTTGGCTAAGAACCTAAGGCATTGATAAGCAACAAAAGAACGTCAAAGGCTTCAGGATCTAGGATTGAGCTTAGAAACAAGGACCAACACAGAATGCATTAATATACAGCAAATCTAGGTACAGATGAGGTTGTGGCAAGGACTGGTGCAGATGAGGTCTCACAGTACAGTATACAGACTAAGGTGCAGCAGATTGGATGTAGCAAAGGTGGTTGTAGCAAAGGTTGGGTCAAAGGTCTGGAGTCAGTCAAACGAAGATTTGAGTTAAAGCAGCAACAACACAAATTCAGGAGTTAGTGGACTGCCAGCATCAGAAACAAGATGGTGGGGGACACGAGTGACAAAGTGTCATGTCAGAAACAATACCATACTCTTGGGTTCATTCCTTGAGCCTATGAAAGGGAACTGTTTAGGCTGATTAAAGTAAGGCTGTTGAATGTGATTGAAAGGTAAGCGTGCAAAGCAATCGAAAGTTCAAAGATTACTCAAGAGAGCTAATTCATGAAGATCACAAAAAAAAAAAAAAACCGAGTGTCACTAGTCTACAGAAGGACATATCTTGTAGTAGAGCCCTGAGTGTGGATCTGTGCAAAAGATTTGAGTCTTTCATCTTTTGTACAAGTTAGATAGCTTGTAAAAAGAAGTTTTCTTTTACGCTCAAACAAGAAGATAACGCAAACTTCTTTGGTATGGTGTTTTATGAGGGTGAGGAAGGGATTCTTTCACCTTGTTGATGTGGCTGAACAGAAAGGATGTGAATATCATGTTCTTCAAATGTCTCCTTCAGATTCTTGATTGTCATTGGTGTCATTTTGGTTGTAGAGGTCCCACTATACATAGGTTCTAGTACTGCAGAGGGTATATTTGCTGCTGTTTGTGCTAACCCAAATGAGGATGATGGATTAAATACAATGTGTTGAATGTCTGGAGATGGAGTTACTTGTTGTGCCTCAGCTGTAACTTGGTTGGAGTCGTCAGCATCCCTTGTCTCAGTTGCAATGTTGGTTGCCTCTTTTTTAGTTGTGGGGGCTTCTCTGGATGTGACTTCATCTGGAGGCTACTCTTTCTCAACATTAGGGAGTTCTTCTGTGGTTTGTTGAGTGGCTTGTCCTTTAGCTATGTCATCATGTGTCACTTTTGGCCTTCTGCTTCCTTTGGTCTTGTTGACATACTAGCCTTCTGCTTCTTATGAAGTTGAGCCATTTGATGGATCTCCTCTTCAATCATTCCAGTAATGTCCCCAATCAGAGTCTATGATTGGTCTGGATTGATTCTGTATAGTGTCTTTGGCCCTTGGGGAATCAACTTTGGTCTTAATAACCTTGTTGTTCTTCCTGCTCTGGTTGGCGTTTTTATTGGCAGTTTGTGTTGTGCCATAAACTCCTTAATAATTTCTTCATTTTGAGCCTTTTTCTGCATCTCAGCTTGTTTTCTTTCAGCAAGCAGTTGAGTGTCTCTGGTTTTCTATTGTAGTAGACTTTCTTCTATTGATTTGACCGTCTATATTATTGTGTCAATGATCTTTTCAGGAGAAGGCCTTTCCTGAGTTATTGTTGTTGTTGTTGTTGTCCATGCTCAATAATTTGCCTAGTCTGGACTATTGCAGACTGCTCAATAATTTTCCCAATCTACACTATTACAGACTGCTCAATAGCTTGTCCAGTCTGCACTATTGTAGATTGTGTTTCCTCCTCATCCATGGCGAGTGACTCTACAACAGGTTGATCCGACACAATTTCTCCTTGTCACTTTTGGTTGCTTCATTTTTTGTTGCTTCATTTTTTGTTGAGCTAGCATCTTCTTGATCTGCTTCTTTGCTGATCTTTTCTGTACTGCATGGTCTGCACTGCTGCAGTGGTCAGCTTGGCCTTCTGTCTTGTCTGCACTTCTACAGGCTTTGGTGGGTGGTCTGCAGGTTTGACCACGATCTGCACTACTGTAGCCTTCTTTGTTAGTCCAATAGGCTGCTTGACTATCCTTTTGACATCAAGATGTTTGGCCATGGTCTATGGCCTTCCTTCCTTCTCAAAATGCTTCAGTTTCTATTTGAGAAGGATGCTGATTATCCTTCCAAATAGTGGTTGTCTTGCTTGTGAGGATTGCATAATTTTTGTGAGGATTGCACACATTATCTCCTACTGATCAGTTGTAATATGATCTTTACTGAATTCCCTGAAGAGGATGACCTTCTTTACTATGTCTACAAGTAGCTTGTGTTCTTTTGACAAGAATTTTTTCATCGTTCTTATTCCTTCGATCCACCTTTCTTGGCTTAGCATGGCTTGCCTTCCCAACGTCACAATGTCTGGTGAAATGATCCTTGAATCTTCATTTACAAGGTTGAAGTATTGTGCGAAGTCGTCTGTTTTCACGTAGATTGAAACCCCTCTTACAGTAGAGGTATATGAGATCCGCTATAAGTTGTCTTTTTGATGAAGTCCAATACTTCATCATCATAGATCCTGCTTGTGTGTTCACACAAGAATTTTATTCCAGCCTCTTCAATCAGGTCAGCTATGTCTTTGATCTCATCTGAAATCGAACACGACGCCAGTTTCCAGTTCGATCTTTCTTGTAGGACCCCTTTGAGATTCAAATGACTTAAGGTTCTTCTTGGATGAGCTTGATGGAGTGTTGCCCATTTTAGAAAAGTTTTGCAAGAATTGTTGTGATTGAAAACCAAATTCAAAGGGTTTTCAGAAAGTTAGGGTTTTCGATTTCTTGCAGTAGAGTGCTCGTAAAATTAAAGAAAGAGAGAGAGAGAGTTTAAGCGCTTTTAGAGAGAGAGAGAGAGTACATTAGAGAGTAAAGTGTTTTTATAATTAAAAATTTATAGTTTTAATACTCGTTTGGAAAATATGACCGTTGATAGTGCTTTTCTAGCCATTACGCAGTATTTGACCGTTGCGCGTTAATTTAAGTAAACAGTTATATAACGTTTAAAAATAAATATATTTTCTAAAATAGTTTCAACAGAGCAATATTGATTCTAGTCTACACTCTAGTTATTGACTAAGTAGTAGAGCAGTAGAGCAATATTGCTAGTATGCATTTTTTCATAAATAATGCTAGTCTGCTTTCTACACATACAGTAGAGCAGTATAGCATTTTATCCAGTTTCACTGTTTTAAATCAAGTATATCCAATTCTCCACGAAATTGAATAAACTTGCTTTCATCAAGAGGTTTTGTAAAAATGTCTACAACTTTTTTTCTGTTGGAATGTATTCCAATTTAATATGACCTTTTTGCACATTATCTATGATAAAGTGATATCTGACATCAATGTGCTTGGTTCTTGAATGAAAAACTGTGTTTCTGAAATAGCCATTGTAGATGTATTGTCACAAAATATAAAGGTTTTGGAGAATATCATACCATAGTCTGTAAGTTGTGACCTCATCCATAGTATTTGTGCAGCACAGCTTCCAACAGCAATGTATTCGGCTTCTGCAGTAGAGGTAGACACAGTAGTCTGCTTCTTGCTGAACCATGATATTAGCTTTGCTCCAGTGAATTGACATGATCCACTTGTACTTTTTCTATCAATTGTACATCCTGTAAAATCTGCATCTGAAAAACCTATCAGTGTAAAGTCTGATTCCCTAGGATAACATACACCAAGGTTTGGAGTTCCCTTGAGATATCTCAGGATTCTCTTTACTGTAGTGTAATTCGATTTCTTAGGATCAGATTGATATCTTGCACAGACACAGACTACATATTGAATGTTTGGTCTGCTTGCAGTAAGGCATAATAATGACCCTATTATCTCTCTATACATTGTTTGATTTATTTTCTTTCCATGTTCATCTTTATCTATTTTAATTGATGTGCTCATAAGGGTTTTCATATGACTAGCATTTTCTAAACCATACTTTTTAATTGTGTTCTTTAAGTACTTGGATTGATTTAACTGTTGTACTTGAACTCCTAGGAAATATTTTAGTTATTTCAAATTTGGATTTCATTAGTTCTGCAAATGATTCACAGAGCTTATTATTAGTGCAACCAAATATAATATCATCAACATAGATTTGCACTAACAATATATGTTCCTTATGCTTCTTTAGGAAGAGAGTGGTATCTATCTTACCTCTTTCAAATTTATTTTCACAAAGAAAAGTTGAGAGGGTTTCATTCCATGCCCTAGGTGCTTGTTTTAGCCCATATAATATCTTATGTAACCTATATACATGCTCTGGATATTCATAGTTTTCAAAGTCAGGAGTTTGTTCAACATAAACTTCCTCTTGCAGCTTAAATGCACTTTTTATATCCATTTGATAGACTTTAAATCCTTGATATGCAGCATAGGCAAGGAATATTCTTATGGCTTCTAATCTTGCTACAGGGGCAAAGGTTTCATCAAAAATCAATCCCTTCTTTATGTGAGTATCCCTTAGCAACTAATCTAGCTTTGTTTCTGATGACTATTCCATTTTCATCAGATTTGTTTCTAAATACCTATTTGCAGCCTACAACTGGATAGTTTTTGGGTCTTGGTGTGAGATACCATACCTCATTTCTTTCTAACTCATTTAGTTTTTCTTGCATAGCATCTACCCAGTTTGGATCATTTAGAGCTTCACTTATTGCCTTTGGTTCTATTTCATATATGAAACAAGCAGACACGCATTTTGCATTTATTGCCCTTCTAGTCTACACAGATGCTTTTCTATCTCATATTATGTCATCCTGTGTATGTGTCTTAATCCATCTTCCTTTGTCTTGTTAATAAGTTTCCAATTGTTATTGAGGTTGTTCTTCAGCCTCTGTTGCAGTGTCATTGTGTGCAGACAACTCTTCCTTGTCTGCAGTTTTAATGACCTCTTCTGCAGCCTATTCATTACATGCACATTTCTCATCAAATATATTTGTATTCCTTATGAATGTTTCTGTTTCATTAAATGATACATGAACTGACTCTTCAACAGTCTGTTTTTCTTTTATTTTCGATTTTTTATACTCTAAACGCTTTGCTGTTTGTAGAATATCCTAAGAAAGTTCCCTCATCTATCTTAGAATCAAATTTCTGTAGATAGCTTTTATCATTGTTATGTATATAGCATATGCATCCAAAAGCATGAAAGTATTTGACACTTGGTGTCTTTCCTTTCCATAATTCGTAGGGGTTTTCTTATAAAATTTGTGAATTGTGCATCTATTCTGAGTATAGAAAGATGTATTAACTGCTGCTACCAATAAGCTTTTAGATACGTTTGTATCAGAAAACATTGTTCTAGTTGCCTCTATGAGTGTTCTATTCTTTCTCTCAGCCACACCATTTTGTTGGGGTATTCTAGATGCTGAGACGTTGTGCTTAATTTCATGATCATTGCAGTAGACATCTATTCCTGTCTGGTCAAATTCAGTACCATGCTCACTTTTAATTGTGATTACTTCTACTTCCTTTTCATTTTGGATCTGTCTAAGGAACCTTGTCAGCAGACTACATGTTTCACTCTTTTTATGTAAGAACATTACCAAAGTATATCAGGAGTAATCATCTATTATAACTAGAGTATACCTTTTTCTGTTTATGCTCTCCACCTCAACTAGACCAAAAACATCCATATGTAACAATTCAAAAATTCTAGTTGATTCTGAGGAGTTTAAGGGTTTAAAGCTTGTCCTAGTTTGCTTTCCTTCATCACATGGTCTGCATAGTTTATCTTTCTTGAATTTTATTTGAGGGAGTCCTCTTACTAAGTTTTTTTAGGATAGTCTGGCTATAGTTTATGAAATTAAGATGAGCTAATCTCTTGTGCTATAGCCAATTTGTATCTTCAGCTTCTTCAATATAGAAACATGTTATTGTTCTGATTGTGATGAATCAAAGTCTACTGCATAAATGTTTCCTTTCCTTACTCCTAGTAATTTGACTTCTTGTGTGAGTTTATCCTTTACTTGGCATGTATCATAAGTGAATGACACATCATAATTTCTATCACACAATTGACTAATGGATAGCAGGTTATGTTCTAAGCCCTTGACATAAGCAACATCTCTAAAGATTAAGGAACCTGTACCAAGGGTTCCATAATCTTTAGTTATACCTGCTTTTCCCCCTTCAAATATGACAAGAGGTCCTTGTTCCTTTCTATAGTCTACAAGGATGGATTTGTTTCCAGTCATGTGTCCTAAGCATCCACTGTCTAGATACCGTATGCCCTATTGTGTTTTCCTGTAATGAAAACATGGAGAGCTTGTACATGGTACCCACTCATTTGGGTCCTTATTGGTTAGGTTATGGAATGCACAGTTGAATTATCTTCTTGTGGGAGTTCCAACATTCAAATGATTTATGACCAATTTTATCACAGGTAAAGCAGTAGACCTTTGGTCTTCTGCTTCTTAGTGGTCTGCTCCACTCCGTTTGCTACTCTTGACATGAGCAGATGTATCTCGAATATGGCTTTCTCCAAGTTGTTATGGAGAAGTTGTTCCATACCGAGTAGTTAGGTGCATGCTGGGTTTCATAAGGCTTTTCTTTGAATTCCTTTTTAGAATTCCTTGCTTTCTACTCCTTTTGGTATTTATCATAAGCATGTACTGGTAATCTGCTCCAACTCTTCTGAGGTTGAGCAGTAGAGATCTCTTGAGCATACTGCTCTTACTCAGTACTGTTTACAGCAAAGTGCCCTGGTCTACCATAGTTGTAGCAGACTTCTTTTTCTACATCCTTGGTTTTTTAGAGGGAAGTTCTTTTTGAAAGTTCTTTTCTTGAATAGCTTTTTGAACTTCTTTCCCAGTAATTCCAGTTCTTCAGATAGACCTTGCTCACTTGCAGACGAGGTATCACTAGTCTCCTCCTCTGCCATGGATTTCAGAACTTTTTCTTGAGTTTTGAAGGCCAAGGTCTTCTTTCTTGCATCGTCTATTTGCTTTTTCTGCTCAACTTCAAGATTGTAGGTATGCAATACACCATATAGTTGAGCCAACGACATCTTTGTTAGATCTCTGGATTCTCTTATGGCTGTGATCTTTGTATTCCAGATTTCACCAAGAGATATCACAAACTTTAAGTTGACTTTCTTATTTTCTAAAGTCTTTCCTAAGTTTTTGAGATTGTTGATGAGAACATTAAACCTTTCGAAGAAAGTAATCAAATTCTCATCAGATCTCATTGAGACCAGTTCGTGTTATTATATTAATACATCCTTCAAGTTTTCCCTGATCTCATTGGTTCCTTCATTTCTTAACAGTAGAGCCTCCCATGCTCCTTTGTTGTGGTCATGTGAATCACTATCTCAAACATGTTGTCATCAAGAGATTTGAATATTTGATTTATAGCTTTGCCATCAACCATTTCCAAATCCCAATCCTCTCTAGACAAGAGGGATTTTGGTCATTGAACTTCTCTTGTTGAATCCTTTGGATCTAGCATTATTAGAATATTAGGCCCTTCCAAGACAATGTCTTGCATTCGTTCTTCTATTGAGTTGAGATGTGCAAGGATTCTCAGTTTCCAGTGATTGAACTTGTCGAAGAGCATGTTGGAGGTTCTCCACTGTTATGACACTTGGGAAGCTTTGGTGGAGCCATTGTACTTCACAGAAACAAAACTGTTCGTAACCTTTTTGCAAATAATGACCTTTTTCTTTCCATAAACTGTTACGTCTGGAAAGTCAGGCTTTGATACCAATTGTAAGGTTCAGGTTTCAACCTAGATGGAGGGGGCGAATAGGTTATTTCAAAAATATATTCAAACTTTTGATGCGGAATACTAGTTCTTTGCAGACCACTATTCTATGCAGACTACTTAGATAGTCTGCAGATGACAGTTGGTGATCTGCAATAGAGAATTCAAACTCTTTCAGTTTTATCTCTGTTTGGTTGTGATGATTTGTTTCTAACAGTTTTAAATATCAATTGAGTAAAGGAAAATAATAGACACAGTATTTGTACTAGTTCAGACACTCGATATCAAATGATAATCGAGAGCTTAGTCTAGTATTTCCTTGGTGACCAGTGTAGTCAAGCCAAGAGCTGAGTATCACTATCTTCTTGTTTGAGCCTACAAGAAACTTCTTTTTACAAGTTATCTAACTTGTACAAAAAGATAAAGAACCTAAATCTTTTGCACAGATCCAAACTCTGGACTCTGCTGCAAGCTTTGTTCTTCTACAGACTAGTGACACCCTCTTCACTATATCTTCACGATTTAGCTTTCTTGACTAATCTTTTGAACTTCTGATTGCTTTGCACTCTTTGGCTTTCAATCCTTGTTCAATAGCACTACTGCAATAAGTCTTAATGGTTCCTTTTTAAAGGGTCAAGGAACGAACCTTTGCAGACAACGCACTGTTCCTGGAATGACACTTTGCCACTCGTGTCCCCACCATCTCGTTGGAATGCTGGCAGTCCAGTATCACCAGAATTTATGCCGTTGCTACTATAACTCAAATCTCCGTTTGACTGACTCTAGTCCTTTGACCCAACCACCAGCAACCATCCTCTTCTACACCCGGTCTACTGCAACCTTTAGTTTGCACTCAGTTTTTGCCGCAACCCTAGTCTGCATCCCATACTACAACCTTACTATGCACCCAGTCTCTACTGCAACTCTGGTCTGCTCCCATTTTTGCTGCACATTGATGTATCCTGTGTTGGTCCTCGTGTACAAGCTCAGTCCTAAGATCCTAGAGCCTTTGATATTCTTTTGTTGCTTGTCAATGCAATAATTCATCTAAAGTCCTCTGTAGTAGTCTGCATCTAGTGGCTTGCACGATACCCATACATCTGCAGTCGTCTGCTCACTGCCATCCAAACTAAACTGCAACTACCTACTTGACTTCTAGCCTAAACACACTACCTACATTATGACTAATACATCCCAATTTTGTTACATCAATTTCTATACAAATGGAGGGATTGCATTCCTATCAGAATTAGTATTCCGCATTAAAAGTTAGAAAAAATTTTGATACAACCTATTCACCCCCTCTAGGTTGAATCTTGCACCTTACACGATTTTTCACCTATATGAAAATAGCATAAAATAATTAAAACCGAGCTTAATTCATTCAAACAAAGTTAGGAACGCATTCTCCTTGTCGAATAAATGCATTTAGAGTATTAATTCCATCAAAACGAACTAGAAAAGAAAATTTCATACTTAGGGTTTCACGAGATTGATTCGATGAAATCGCATAAATCAATGTGTTTTCGGAAAACTCAAAGCTTATCGTAAGTGTAATTGATGTTAAGGAGGTGAGATTAAATGATTTTGTGATTATTTGAAGTGGTTTGATGAATTTAGCGTGAGAGGAAACCGCATTTGTGGTGTTTGTGATGAAGATTGTGATGAAAATATGAGGAAACTAAACTTAAACCACAATATAAGCTGTGTAACGACTATTACGGCCCCCCTTAATGGTCATTACACTAAAGCAATGCTTAGAGAACCTTTTGAACACCTGTAATGGTCGTTACAGCGCCTTGTAGCCCTATGAGGATATTTTCTCTTACTGTCCTATAAGATTCATTCATCCCCATTAGTAATTGCATTAACTTTTGACTTTGAAAGATCTCAATCAGTTCCTTACTTCCTCCACAAGTATATGTCGAAATTTTCAGAACTGATGCATATTAATCCCACAGCCATTTTATCTTTATAAAATTCACAGCTATAGATTGATTTTCTTGACTGATTTGGCACAAATCTCTTTGAAACTGAAATATATTTTCCCCATTCACTTGCCAAAAACGTTGCTTCAATTCATCCCAGATCTCATTCGCAGTTCCACAATACACAATACTTTCAGCAAATATCGCTAACCATATAGTGAAGCAACAAAGAAATCACCATGTTATTGCATCTTTCCCACTGATCCAATTGATTCGAATCTGACTCTGATTTCTTTAAGTTCCCATTGACAAAACCTAATTTGTTCTTGGCCATTAGAAAAACTTCAAAAGCTCTTTTCCAATGAACATAGTTAATGCTGTCTAGCTTGCCAAGGACCAATTTGGATGATTTGAGTGGTGGAGGTATAATTCGTCTAAGGGATCGATTAGGGTTTCGGAGCCTCGAATATTTGGGTTTTTCTCTGTTGGGGTGGTCATGGATCAAGAGTACGATTGAAGACGGAATCTGAAGAAAAAATCGATCGACCGTCTATAGCTTTGATATCATGTTAGATTTCTAGCATCATCAAGATCATCATTCGATTTTCATCAACCTTCAACAATGGCGAAAAAAGCCAGTTGAAATTGATTCAGAGAAGAGAAAGAGATAAGAGGAGAGATTGGTACCCGATTTATAATCACTCTTGAAAATGACTATTGTACCCTTAAGTTTATAAGTATACAACGATTCTATCCCTACTTTACATTCTATTAACATGAGGTATCTAACTCTAATACAACATAATTTACATACTCATACATAAGATCGATGCTAAATTCAGTAAACCAAAAGTCAAGATCGTAATCATCATTAATCTCTACCCGCATGACATATCCTATCAAAGAGTTCTGCCAATAACTTCACTCCTTAGCCACATCCTCCTAACTGTACTGCAATTCCTGCTCAGTTGCTACATGCTCTAATGTCAGTCCACAATTCCTGTTACTCTCCTTCTTATTCACCTCAGACGAGCAAGCCCCTTTCACCACATAATCTCCCCATCTCAAGCGCTGTTCAGACTCTTCCTTAATGGAGAGGCCACATTCATTGGGGTTATACCACTTTAGGTACAGACTCCTCCATCGCAGGGATCTTCTCCACTTCAATCTTCGCCTCATGACAGAGCCCCTTTCCCTTCAATGATGTTTCATCTCACACTTCGTTCCCTTTCGATCGCTCCTCATCTCTCAATACGTTCTCCATCGAACGCTTCTCATTGCACTATGATCGCACCTCATCACTCACTTCCTTCTTTTATGATTTCTATTTTGAGTTCTTCTTCTTCTTTTCCTTAATGAGGAGATTAATGAGAGGGATCGCGCCTTCCTCTTTCTTCTTCTTCTTCTTCTTTATCTTCCCCATTAGGTGTAGTGTCGTCGTAGATCGTCTTTGACGACAGAGCGCCTCCACCCCTAAACCTTTTTTTTTTCCAAACTCCTCCCTTTATATATTTACAAAGAAAAAGATTAACTTCATAATTTAATATTTATATAAATTCTTATGCTGAATCAAAATATTTGAATTAATAAATTTAAAAAATATAATTTTAAATATAAGAAAAAAAAGAATAAAGTAAAGTTCATTTTTTACATAGTAAATTCTCACTTCCTCACGTCTTGCATTGGATTCGCTATATTCAATTTCTTGTATTGGATTTTTGATTCAATGGCCCATATTTGTTTGCTTGTTTAAAATTTGTTTTTTATTTTTGATTGAATTTTTTATAGATATATTTATTTATAAGATTATTTTTATTAAATTTTTTATATATTATAATTGTTTTTTGGATTTACAATCTTTTAATAAGATTTTAATTTTTTTTCCAAACAAAAAGAAAACACACACAAACCGCATAGAATCCCACTCCCAATTCCTTTGCCTCATCCAAATGCGAGTCATCAGTCAGTTTCGTTAGAAACAGTGCCCGTGGGCCTGAGATACCAGATTTCCATGGCGACAATCGTGCGGGAAGATGAATTTCTGTACCGAATCAGCACCGCCAGTGAGTGGGATCAGTTACAGCGAAGCGGCTCGACCTACGGCGGGGACCTCGACAAGTCCACCGGCTGCTTTCATCTCAGCACCCTTCCTCAGGTCTCGTCCCTAACTCTCTTAAAGTCATTGCCAATATAATGATAATGATGAGAACGAGGTTCATTGAATGATAATAGTGATAATCGGACTTGTGATTGTGTTGTTTATGAAATCGCTTGATGTTGTTTTGAAGAGGGAGTTGATCTGATCTTGCTGTTTCGCGGATTTGAGTTTTGATATTTGATTGATATTATCAAATGATTTTGAACTTTAGACAGGGTATAATCTTGGATGTTGCGCGATTCGTTTGCATATCAATTGGGGTCACCATGAGTCAAGAATCAACACAAAGAACACAGCGATGGAGGAGAAATTGATTTCAAAACCCTACTCTGATATTATGTTAGCTTCGATTCTTCATCAAAGACGAATCACGCAATCAATGATCATCATCATCCATCGCAATCAAGAGGGAAAATCACAAAGAACAGAAACGGGGGAATCGAAGGAGAGGAGAGAGAAACCAAAAGGAGAAAAAACAATTATAATTTCATTGGTCAATAAAAATTATACCCCAAATAGGCTATTTATAGTGTCTTGTCAACATGACCATAACAACACCAAATTTAAAGGCTGATTACAAAATAAACATAATAGGCTAACATACTATTCTAACCCTAACTATGTCATCCAATACTTTCATAAATACATGAATATACTATTTATACATGGATCTAACATCAACCATTAGTTTAAATTTTTGATAGAACTGATTTCACAACATAATATCAGAACAGATCATAACATAAGGTCACGAGTTTGATCCTTATCTCCCTTTATTTATTACGGATTTATATGCTACTTGGTTATGAGTGGGGTATTGCATTGTTATCCATACTTCAAGCCCAAGCACACCTTTGTCTGACTAGGAGTATTAGATATATGTTTACGAGCATTCTACAATTATTTCAGATTTTGTTTTTGATAAAACTGGTTCCATGAGCAAGAAAAAACATTAAACCTGGCCCCGCACATCCCTACAAAGAATAGATAGATCTTATTGGGGAGGATCAGTTGTAGATATAGTATACATATGAAAAAGGTAGTTACCAATGAACTCTCTACTGTGGTCGAATGCGGAAAAAGATATCCAGAGAAGATTGTCTTTTAATGTAATTTATGTTGTTTTATTCGCTGTGAGGTACACTAGTCATTAAATCTGTTGAGACTTTGAGCCTCCTTTGTTTTCAAGGTAGCATACTGGAGTTAGCAACTCAACCATCTTTTATGCTCTTACAAATGGCTGTTCTATCTTCCATTTCTAAGCATTGAGGTTCTTCCCCTTTGCCCTTCCAGGTACAACAAACACTACAGAAATTTTTCGTGAACATGAAGGAAGACTTATATTTGCTTCAGGTTGACGTTAAGAAGGTGAAAAACACTTATGTTTTACAATTTGGACACCTCAGTATGAGATATGTGCTTGTGAAGTAGTTTTACACATTAGAGTAAGTCCAACCTTGATTTTAAAATGAGTGCATCTATTTTTATGATTTGGTACCAAAAAGTACTTTGGACACCAATTATAAAACATCTACTTCTGTGTTTGTTTTTCTTCAATAATTCAAGCGGTGGTTTATAGCCCCTAAAACCAACCTTGTTTCTCTTTTTTCATATTTTCCATCATACCTCTCCTCTCATTTTATTTTCTTCCTTACTTAAAATCTTTTAATATAGATTAATATACTTCAAAATAAATATATATCTACGAAATAAAATCTATTAAACTAGACCGATATTGAATTTCAAAAAACATGTGGTTCAAAGCTCTCCGCATCAGTTTGGTGGCACACCTGTTTTTTTCCCATAGAAAAATCAGATGTTATGCGATTTTATCCTCTCAACTACATGTTTTACTTAAGTTGAAGAATATTAAACAGCACGGTTCTTGATTCTCAAATAAAAATTGCCAATTATATATTAATACACTAAATTGAAGTTGACGTATTCCCAATATTGTTTGTCTTTTGTGACATGAAAGACCTTTGAATCAGATTCGCAACAACGCCAAGTGTGTTCCAAAGAAAATACAATTTGGATCAAATAGTCCATATTATCATTGACATACTTCTTCATGAACCTTGATCTCCCATTATATAATGACCGTACGTTTGAATTAATATTTCATTGGGTCAGTCAGAGATTCTAATTATATGTTGACCATACAACTCGTTTTCAAGTCTCACGTGGATAGTAACAGATTCCCCCGTATAGTAAATGAGAACATCGATGAATTAGTATTTTCTATGATATCATGGGGTTCTTCTTTGATGTGTACAGAGTCTTTGTTGTTAACAATAAGTTCCAACTCTTGCATCTCTGTCGGTGCATGTAGTTTTTCGTCTCCTCCTTCATCTTCGTCTTCGTTTTCGTCTACTTCTTCAAATGATTCAAAGTATTCAAAATGTGAAAACGTGCATGTGTCTTCATAACAATCTTGAAGCCGATCCCCTTCACTTATTATTTGACCACTGCTCTCTCCAAAATAGCCATACTTCTCTCTCTTTTGAATTGTTTTATATATGATCCTTTGATGACATAAAGTTGTAATTTTTTTTTCCTTCCTTGTAACAATAATGAAGTAATAAATTCCAAGTTCTTTCATACATTCCTAAATATCATCATTGTCATACAATATCTTCGATTTGGATCTTGTGTTAAGAGCACGATAAATCAATTGAATATGCTCTTTTTTTTCTCGATTGAAAACTTTTGCAGATGTTGCGTCCACCACACCTCAATAAATCTCGATTGAAAACTTTTGCACATGTTGCGTCCACCACACCTCAATAAATTTTTTTTCGTCCAAGCACATCTTCTGCAAGCTTTTCTAGAAACGTGCTTCAAGTCTCGTATCTCTGTAAAAAAACAACGAACTTTGGAGCCCCGTGTAATTTGACTAATCACTATCTGTTTGATGTACTCCTTTGCAAGACGATCTATACTCCAAGTGTTTATCCCTTTCGTCGGTGTAGGAAGTTCTACATAGATATTGATTTTCACTTCCACATGGAAATTTCAGAAGTTGGAGTAATCCTCATGAGTGTTGATGCTCAATCTTGACTCACTATTATGTAATACATTTCTTCACAAATCTCAATGCCATAGCCTTGATGTAGTCCAAGTACCCACTCCCCCTCATATCGGCGGCTCTTGTCACACCAATATAATACCCCAAACTTTTCTGGCTCTAAGTAATCTAACCTGCCTTGGTAATCTCTTCTCCCGTAGTATACAACACAGACCCTAATCCCAAGTTTGAATCTAGTCCATGTCTTCTTTTTAGGATGCCAGCGTAGACATGGGGGGACTTTAATTGCACAACACCCTGTCAATTTTCCTGTAACAAGTATGTTTTCCTTGAGATCTGTTAGTCCATGTGAACCTACATCCTCTGTATCTAAGATCATCAAGTGCAGCATTTTCAAGACAAGTAGGGAACTCATCAAAGGATGGTAGCCATTTATCCGTACCTCCCTTTCTATCAGGTACCTCTTTAATTGCGTTAAAGTCCCCAAGAATCATCCATGGAATATCATCAAATACTTGCCCCTTGCCTTCAATCGTAACAAGTATGTTCAGCATAGACAAAAGAGATGATAAACTCTCTATCCTGATCGTCGTACCTTACTCTCCCATGAATGACTTGGTCTGAATTACAGAAAGGAATGAAGTCAAGGACTTTAGGGTCCCACCCGACCCATAATCTTCCTTTATCAGAACAAGAATAGTTAGCATAGGATTTTCAGGTTGGAAACATTGAAGCAAAAGTATTTGAATATTTCTCTTCCTTCACCTTGGTGTCCAGGATGGCAAACAAACTCAGTTTCCTTCGTTTTACCAAACTACAGACTTCTGCTTTCTTTATTGGGAGTCCTAAACCCCTCACATTCCAAAAACCAACAAACATAAAAACTGTACAGATGGTTGGGAAATTCTGATTACCTTCTTTGAGGTTTAAGGGTAGTACTAGACCCCCCCCCCCCTTGCTCTTATGCTTTTTGGCTTTTTTTGTTGTAGGACTAGTCTTATTGTCAGAAGCAACCCCCAAGGATTTCGATGCTGTACTAGTCAACCCAGTCACAACCTGCTCCAATACAATGTCTTCCCTTAGCTGTGATGTAGGAGAATTCCCTTCACTAGAAGTTGCTCCCGTTGCAACCTCAGGAATTGTATCCATGACCTTCATGTTTTCCCCATTATCCTCGCATTCATCACTACTCAACACTTCAGAGCTCTCATCACTGCAATTGGTGTCCTCCCCTAGTGTCGCTGGAATCGGTTTTGGGGTAGTTGGCGGGTTCTTCTCTGCAATCACAATCCCATTGGAGGCCTTCTTCTTCTTTCGTACCAATGTGAATCCTTCATCATCGATAGGCGTACTGTCAACAAAGCAGTAACAGTGGCTGCAGCCGTAGGTGGCCTACAGATATGACCGAAGACATAGCACTTTGGGCAAACCTACGGCTTTCATAGGTAGTCGACCTTCAAGGGAAAAACAGAATTCCCCACCTTCACATAGATCTCATCAGGGAGGGCTTTATCCGCACATACCTCTACTCAGTCCCGAGCTCGTACACAACGCCACAAGAATATTGTGGATCCTCACCCATAGAGGTACCTTGTCGTGGGCCTTCTTGCACATCATCAGCTCCAAAGTCCATTGCTGTAGGATAATGGGTTTTTCAGCAAACAACCACGACCCTTCCTCCAGTATCTTCTGCCTCGCAACTGCGTCAGATATGTGGAAGTAATAGAAACCAGAGGCATCTGCTATCACATCCTCCAACCCAAGCTTGCTCCAGGCGCTCTTGTCAATCCTCTCCACAGTAATCACTGGTAATTTTCCGGAGATGAAATAACCCACCAAATAGTTGTCCCATTTGATCATTGCTTCCGCAATGGCCTTCGTCAATGGTTCGAATATCATTCGACCATCCTCACAAAGTGGTTCGACGAAGCTGAGTTTCATCTTCATTTCCAGCAGATTAGAATTCAGTATCGACGCAAAGGTTCGTCCTTGGCTAAGGGAACCTTGCGTGGCGGGTTGCGCGGCGTCAAAGTTCCGCGCCGGAGCACGACTTCAACCTTGATTCTGCTGCCTGAGGTGGGTAGGTTCAGGACATCGAGATGCATTCCCAGCCAAAATTCGAAAATTCGATGATTTACTGTTCATGTTTTATGCAATACTTTCTTATTCGAACTGTCCCGAATTAAATGCAAACATTTTCCTATTTAGAAACAACTTTTTCTTAGTTTTACCAAAACACCCTTGTCAGAAACCATATTGACATTCTGATCTGGTTGAATGTTTGCAGCTTGGAGACGGAATCATGTATGAACTTGCAGATGAATCTAATTGGTTTCCTCATTTCTATGGTCCATCCCGGAGCTTCTCTCCTCTCCCTCTCGATGTGGTTATTATGGCAGAGAAACTGACCCGTTCTAATGGCAAGTATTGTTGCAGTTTGCTGGACTGACAGGCTTTGCCTTCATGAGCTCCAGTCTCCACTCTGATTTTCCATAGTATCTGCCCATTCAGAGAGATCCATTGCTTCCTTAAACTTGTGTACCAACTTTTGTGTGTACACATCAAACTTCTTTTTGTCGTGTTCCAATGATGCATCTAGAGTTTACAGCAGCAACTCGTTCCTCTGTGCATCACCATCAGAATGGAAGGTTATATATCTGTAGCCTTCCTTATGAATGTTTGACAAATTTTGGTTTCTTTTTTTGGATCATCATTTTGGATATTTAAAGTATGGATTTAATTACTATGGCAGAACTGATACATCAGGAAATCTATGAAGGTCGGGGCTTTTATCCCATCCCTCCCTGGAGCTTGATCGGGATTGGCAAGGGTTTGGCTTTTATCCCATCAGGAAAATTTTAATTTTTTTATTGTGGATTTGACAAATTCGTAAAACCATGTAGTATATCCCGCCCGGTGGCATCAGGACTTGAAGACGAAGTAGGAAAGATGGTGTCATTATGTTAAAATCTAAATTATTTTAGATAATGACCTCTAACGTATGGATTCTTTTATGTGGTGTTGTGGTTAACTTCATTTTAATGATTGCTTGCTGATCTGTCTCAGCAATCTCGATCAAAGTCAAAGTAAGTCAAATTAACTTATTGTATAATTCTATTTCATGTTATCATGCAAATGGCTCGTCATGTTTGAATTTGATTGATTGTTTCAGAGAACTTGGAGTTGAAGGGGCATGGATATTTGGTTTAAGAATAGTACTCACATGATATGGGATGACTTATCTTTAAATTACACAGAAAAAAACACAGGGTGGAGATCCTGGAAGTAATGACACTAGTTTATTTGTGTATTTGATCTCACATAGTCACTAACGATTTGCTGTTAGCCTGTTAAATGGTTTGACTTCTGAGAATATGGCACGGAAGTGAGCTCAATAAACATAAAAAGTTGATTATTATTTCCATGTGATTGTTGATCCAATCTGAGTGTCTTTTCATTGATATGATATTCCAAGTAGTGTGCCTTGTCCCTTGTGTGATCATGATGGCTTTAAACGTAGACTGCCTTCTCTTTAGTTGCACCTTGTAACTGACTCACTGACTACAAGTGAATTTGTACAACAACAACAACAACAACAACAACAAAGGATTTGGAGGATGGAAACTAGGTTGGGGTGTTGCTCTACTCGTTCACTTGTGGGGTCTGATCATTGACATCTTCTGTGAGTTCTTACTTTTCTTAAGATGTACTCTAGCTGTGTTTATTGTCCGTGATTGATTTCTTGCCTTGGTTTGAATCATTGTTGTGCTTGGTGTGCCAAGTAGTTGTAAGTTTTGAATCAAAGCATATGTTTCTCTTCCAAGCTTCTCAGCTACGTTTGGTTTAGCTCATTAGTTGGCTGGTTGCTAACTTCTTTCCATTGGAGATGGTTGCTCACCTTCTTTGGGTAGAATGTTGACGGAGGAGAGAGCAGGTAATACGAGTCTCCTAGGAAAGAAGAAGTGCATTCTTATTTTTAGTTTATAAACTACATTGGTGTTGCACGACCATGTAGATTGGTTGGAGCCTTGGGAAACTGAAATACAATGTTTATGCAGCAGCTTGATGATAATACGGGCGATACGGAAAGAGAAGTGAGTGTCTGAGGTTCCTGGGGAACTTTTAAGTTAACTTTGAAATGAGAGGCATGAAGTATGTCGAACAGCATGTAGCTGGTGGAGGAAATGGTCTGTCAACCCGCTTATTTTATGATCCTTTTGATAAGATCAGAAAGAAATAAGAACACCATACTGGTTTTCGAGACACCAGCAATCTCCTTGCAAATAGCTGAAATTCTTTTTAATCCTTCTCCTTACAATCCTCTTGCTTTTATAAGATAAAAACATAATCAAAACTTCCTTATTTAAAAGATCTACTTCCGAATATGCATGGTACTATTCCATGCTATTTATTCTTACCAAAACATAAAACATTCTGATAATAATAAGAAGATATTACTAATGGACTAAATCCAGTCCAAGGAGCCTTCCTTTGGATTTCTGCATTGATAAGTTAGTCCAAACCCTCCCCTAGGCTTATGGTTCATAACATCCTTCAAGTCTGAGTAAGTTCAGAAAAAATAGACGGGTGTTTGTTTTGTAGGTTGAAACACCTTTTAGAGCTTGTGTGATTAGGGGTTGCAACCAACAAGTTTGAACCGTGCCATGACGTTTTTTTGAAAGAAAAAAAATGGAAAATGTCCTGGCACGGTTTAAGCTCAAAGGACATTCTCATGATACAACAGTGTATTTCAGAGCCTTTGCTCTGGATAGGAATGTTACCAAAGTATCAAACCTGGAAAATTTTGGACAACACATCTTCCTGCTATTCATTTCCAGAGTGAACACAGCATCTTTAAGAGAGGCTTGAGTTATGCTGGTCCTTGAATAGAAAAAAGGCTTTTCTAAAATTTCTGTTGCAAACGAGTGGTCACAAAAGCCTGGTATTTTTAAAAACTCAATCCCATAAAATCTGGGTCACAAAAGTTGGATTTCATCCATAAAATCTATGCAAGTGTAGGCTGTTTTACTGTGGTTGTAGAATTTTTCATTTGTTTTGAACATGTTTGAGTTGTTTTTATGTTGTTATTAACCTTTTAAAGTTTTTTTTAGGTGTTTTAAGGACATTTTATGACACTTTTCATAGATGCACATCTTTGTGCCTTACCACTATCAAGTAGCTCATAACTTAACATTATTGTATTATAAGAGTATAAATTTATCGGTCCTCATATTCCGTGTTTAATACCCTATACGTGCCTTGCTAGCGATGCTAACCCCTTGAAAAGACGCTAAAACACTTAACAACTCATGAAACGGTTAAAAACAGCATAAAAACAACTCAAATCTCTTAAAAACCTCAAAAACAAATGAAAAATGCCAATAAACATCATAATATAACCTTAATTCTCTTCAAAATGAAGGAATCTATCAAAGCAACCTTAAAGGCTCAAAACATCATAAAAACTACTCAAATCTCTTAAAATTCTCAAAAGCAAATGGAAAAAACTTATAAAAATATTAAAACAACCTTAAATTTATTCAAAAAGCAAAAATCTATCAAAAGAGTCTTGAAATGACTTTTCAGTGTAAGGACTTGGAGGACAAGTTCCATAAAAGCATCGATGATCAGATATCAAATTATAAACAAATCAAGTGCAGAGTGACCACAGCTTGTTCCGACAATCGGAAACTTTAGAAGCACAGATTCAATTTGAAAGCAGACTATGATGAGACAATTCGTGAGCATGTCTTAAAATATCATCAGGAGGCAGCTGGTTTTGTGATCGAGCAGTTGAAGAAAGGCCTTGGTAATCTCCTCCGCAAGCGTCCCAAGCATTTCAACTTCAGTCCTGTCTAATTCTCTACTAAGCTCCTCCACTTCTTAAACACATCGAATGAATCAGACTTGTGTTTCAAGATGTAGACCAATAATATTCTAGTAGAATAATCAATGAAGATAACGTAGCATTGTATTTCCTTTCTCCCATTAAAAGCATTACAGTGTAGATTAATTGTATTATGAAACATGTAGTTTTGGGAGCTTTGTTATTTGTTTTTACTATGCAACTAAATTACACCTAAGTTTTTTGGATTTTAGAATACCACCTAATGGAAAAGGGTAATAAACATCCTGAGACAACTTCAAATCTCTTTAATATATAAAAACCTATCAAAAGCATCTTGAAATGATCATAAAATACTCAAAAACATTTGAAAAGAAAAAACAAACCAGCTCAAATCTGTTAAAAATCTCAAAAAACAAATGAAAAAGGAATATAAACATCATAAAACAATTTTAAATCTCTTCAAAATGCAAGAATCTATCAAAAGAGTCTTAAAATGATCATAAAACACTTTCGATGGCCTCAATGAATTTCCATGTTCAAGAGCGAAGGTTGACCTTATCACCTCAAGGTCTTCCTCCTTGGCTTCTGAGAAGCAAGCAAGCCATGACAGGAAAGGGAAAAGCATGAGACATAGCGAGGGGCTCCATCTCAGCTATGAAAGAGAAACCATCTCAAATTATTTGAAGGAGGAAGGATCTATCAAAAGAATTTTGAAATGATCTTAAAACACTCAAAGCACATAAAAATATTAAAAATACCATAAAAGCAACTCAATATCTTCATAACACTAAAAAAATAGTGTTACATCTTGTAACAAAGACAAGTTGCATGGAAGCAATTACAAGTTTTCATAAACAAATAAGCAATTAGTCCTTTGAGTCATCTTTCTAAAAAAAGTGCTCGCTCTCTAACAAGGACAACACGAACTCTACCGTCTTCCTTTTCTCTGTCGAATCCTTCTTCCTCTTCTTCTAGGTCGATGAAACCTCAATTACTCCATCATTCTCTTGTTTTGCTCTTTGTTTCATTTTATCTTTGTTTCTCCATTCTAATTTACCGTTTCGTGAGCTTGTGCGATGAGCGTGGATTGGATGTGGTTAAGTGGTTGTGAGCTTGTGTTGTAGAGGAGAGGATAAGAAGAGGAGGAGAGGACGAGATGAGAGGGAGGACACGTGGTGGTAGAGAAGTCAGAGATAGGGAAATGCTAATGATATTAAATTCAAAATCAAAATCCAAAATTGAAATTGGGGGAAGGTGAGGGGTGATGACGTAAAGGTTGAAGTGGACAAAATAACTAAAGGTTTATGTGGGTTGTGAGGGTAGTATTGAGGAAAGTGAATTTTAAGGTTGAAGTGAGGAATCATATGTATATAAAAGTGGAATGGGAAGTGTAGTAATTATTTGTGGAGATTGGAAAATAACTTGCCCTTGTAGGATAGAGAAATTTATATTATGTACCAATCAAATAGTGTGTGGGATGTGTTCTCTCATATCTTTTAGAATAAATTTCACAAAATCCCTCTTAAGTTAAGGCCAATGACACAAAGCCCCTCTCAAGTTTGAGACATGACAAAGGATCCTCCATAGCCCCTCTCAAGTTTGAGACATGACAAAGGATCCTCCATAAGTTTGAGACAGAACAAAGGATCCCATTATATATAGGGACTGGATCATCATAATTACTCCAATTCTTCAAAAAACCACTTCTGTTAGTCCGAAAAAGATGGTCGTAAGGTAAAAACCTATGATGACAGTTAAACCATGACTGCTCTTGACAATTCTACAAAGTGAAGGACTTGGTATGCTCCATATAATAAGGACATGCTAATCTTCCAGTTCTATTGTTGTGACTATCTCTATTGACACCTCGTTGTTCACTTGCTGGTGGTGATCTTCAAGGATGCTTGCAGTTTGCACAGGTCACTTGAGTGTTATCCTCTTAGCTTGTTCAGATTTGAGGAGCTGAGCTTGTACTGCTGAAGATTTAGAGCAGTAGCCCTCTGTATTTGATCTATAAGACCTTCACCCATATTGGAGAGAGATGCATGGAAGTCTTCAAAACACCTTTCTCTGGCAGTCTTCTCAGCTTCCAACACGTCTGCAACTGGTTCCAGTTTGCTGAGAAGTTCCTTGAATGCATCTTTTATCCATTGATGAATGCTGTAGATTTTCTGATCTATTTGTCTGAGTTTGTATTCCACAGTAGCTTCTGATGGAGATGACTGTTCTTGTAGTACATGATGACATTTCATGTATTGATATCATTCTGACATTTGCAAGGGCTTGTCTCAGACTCCTAGCTACAATTTGGAGTGTCATCTGAATGTCAGATATATCTTTGTAGAGTAGGCCTTGGTGGAAGCCTATAGATGGTGGATCTGTCCTAGTCTGCACCATTCCAAATGAAGGGGGGATGAACACTCCAGGTTCAGTGGGAATGTATCTTGACGTTGCAAATTTCATGGCCAGAGGAAGTGTCACTCATTAGGTGTTTATTGATTTCTTCAAGAGTGACACCTTTGAAAGTGTTTTCTGTTGTAGTCTTCTCCTCTGTTGGCAATAAGGTTGGTTCTAGTCATTCGTCCTCCACTATGATCACTTTCTCTATCTGTGTGGAAGTGAGGTCAAGTGTGGTAATTGGAGTGAACTTTGCTTGCTCAGCAATCTGCGGATAGTTTGCAGTAGTTTTTTCTATGGTAGTCTCTGTTGCATCCCTAATTGGTGATGCTGTTTGTGATTCCTCCTTTATTGGTGATTCCTCTACGCTGTTGTTTCCTCTTGCACTGCTGATTTGATGGGGTAGACTCTGCTACTAGGGACTCGACTACAGGTGACTCTGTTATTATCTCTTCTGCAGTGGATGGTTCTGCTGTTGATTGCTCCTGGATCTCTTCTTCAACTATCTCATTAATGATGTCATTATCATCATGGCCTTCTAGTTGTGAGAATTCATCATGGCCTTCTAGTTGTGGGAATTCATCATCACCATCATCATCATCTCCTGATAGTTGTGCTCTGTCGACTGTTGGCCTTAAGAGATAATCATAAATCTCCAAGGTCGTTGTCCCGGCATGCTTGTCTACCAGCCTCTGTAGTTTAACCTCCATTTCAAAAGTGTGCATAAATTCAACATATTGCAGTTGTGTCTGTCTGTGCCTTCTTGTCTTGAAGGTTGAGTCTTTGATCTCCAGACCTCCACTGAACAGTATGTAGGGTTTAGTGGGCCTTTTCTTCTTGTTGGCCTCGATTTTCTGAATATGGACTAGCTTATGGATTTCTGCCTCTATCATGCCATCAACTATTTCAATTTTTGTCCTTGAGCCGTCTGTATTTATCCTATACCTTGTGGTTGATCCTAATAGAATGAGCCTTGGCCTTGTAGCTTTGGATGTTCTCTTGATTAGGAGTTTGCACTAAAGATTGCTATTCTGAATGGCTTAGTTACAACAGTCCTTATTGTCAATGTACTTGCAGTAGAGGTGCTTTGTGGTTGCTCAGTCTGCATCCTTTTGAGCTTGGCTTAAATGGCTTTAATCTTGTTTCTTGTGTAGCCTTGTGCACCTAATTCTTTCTTGAGCTATGCTTGTGGTCTTTCACTGACTTCCTGATAACTTTTCTAAGCTTTGAGGATGAGATTCTGAAGTTTTTCATCAGTATCAGTCTCCAGATACTTCAGTGATATGTTTGCGTCATGAAGTGTTGCAATCTCTGACTCCTTTGGTGGCAAGACTTTCGAGGATGATGCCTTAATTGCTGCTACGATAGTTGGTCTAGTCTGCTCTTCTGTTGGTGTAGACTATGCTTCTGCTTCCATTTCTGTAGGTTGTGCAGTAGGAAGCTCTGATATTGTTTTCTCTTCTGTGGTCTTGACCATCTTCCCCTTGGCCTTTTCAGGTTTCTTCTTTTCAAGCTGATCTGCTGCACCTTTGCTGCTTTCCAATCTTTCGCACATCGATCTGCTTGGCCACAGTCCATGGTCTTCCTTCTTTGTCAGATAGCTTGAGTTTTCTTTAAGAATGATGCTTATGACTCTTCCAAACAAAGGTTATCTAGCCTCCACTGTCTTCATCAATTAATACATAAGCAACTTGGCCCAGTTGAGTTTGTGTTAGGAGAATATGACACACATAATTTCTTACTGGTCAGAGGTGATTTATCCTTTGAGAACTCCCTTGACATGATCACCTTCTTGACTACATCTTCAATTAGTTTGTGTGCTTTGGACAAATACTTCTTCATTGTCCGTATTCTTTCTTTCTGTCTGTCCTGTGATGAGATAGACAAATACATCTTCAAGTCACTGTCTATAGTTGATGAGATAATCCCGTAGTATAAAACATAAAAAGCATTGCGTTTGTCATTTGTTTTATACAGTGATTTGGTGGTGGCTTTCTTTCATCGACCATGTGAGATTGTTTTGGTATGAGGGTATCTCACTACATAAGACCTTGCGTCCGGTTTGTCTGATTCCTTTACCCGGATGTCCCTTTTGTTAAAGTTGAAGAAAGCTTACTTATGAAATTGAATAA
>LIEC01006098.1:0-35257 GCA_001925005.1 Drosera capensis
TTGTGTGATAAAAATTATGATGTGTCATTCACTTATGATACATGCCAAGTAAAGGATAAAATCACACAAAAAGTCAAATCACTAGGAATTAGAAAAGGAAACATTTATGCAGTAGACTTTGATTCATCACAATTAGAACAAATAACATGTTTTTATACTAAAGAAGCTGAAGATACAAACTGACTATGGCACAAAAGATTAGGTCATCTTAATTTCAAAACTATAACCAGACTATCCTAAGAAAACCTAGTAATAGGACTCCCTCAAATAAAATTCAAAAAGAATAAACTATGCAGACCATGTTAGGAAGGAAAGCAGATTAGGACAAGCTTTAAACCCATAAACTCCTCAGAATCAATTAGAATTCTTGAATTGTTACATATGGATCTTTTTGATCCAGTTAAGGTGGAAAGCTTAAACAGAAAAAGGTACACTCTAGTTATAGTAGATGATTACTCCAGATATACTTGGGTAATGTTCTTACATAAAAAGAGTGAAACATGTAGTTTGTTGACAAGGTTTCTTAGATAGATCCAAAATGAAAAAGAAATAGAAGTAATCACTATTAAAAATGATTATGGTACTGAATTTGATCAGTCTCAGCACCTAGAATATCTCAAAAAAATGGTGTGGCTGAGAGAAAGAACAAAACACTCATAGAAGCAAGTAGGACAATGCTTTCTGATGTAAACTTATCTAAAAGCTTCTGGGCAGAAACAGTTACTACAGCCTGCTATACTTAGAATAGATGCACAATTCATAAACTTTATAAGAAAACCCCCTATGAATTGTGGAAAGGAAAGATACCAAGTGTCAAATACTTTCATGCTTTTGGATGCATATGCTATATACACAACAATGATAAAAGCTATCTATGGAAATTTGATCCTAAGACAGATGAGGGAACCTTCTTAGGATATACAATAAACAGCAAAGCGTTTAGAGTATACAATAAAAGAACACAGACTGTTGAGGAGTCAGTTCATGTATCATTTGATGAAAAAGAAACATTTATAAGGGATGCAAATGTATTTGATGAGGAATGTACATGCAATGAACAGGCTGCAGAAGAGGTCATTAAGACTACAGACAAGGAAGAGTCATCCGCACACAATGACACTGTAGCAGAGACGGAAGAACAACCTCAACAACAATTGGAAACAAATGAAGAAGACAAAGGAAGATGGAATAAGGCACATACACAAGATGACATAATAGAAGATAAGAATGCATCTGTGCAGACTAGAAGGACAACAAATACAGAATACCTATTCGCTTGTTTCATATCTGAAATAGAACTAAAGGTAATAAATGAAGCTCTAAATGATCCAAACTGGGTAGAAGCTGTGTAAGAAGAACTAATGAGTTCCAAAGAAATAAGGTATGATATCTTACACCAATACCCAAGAACTATCCAGTGGTAGGATGCAAGTGGGTATTTAGAAACAAATCTGATGAAAATAGAATAGTCATCAGAAACAAAGCTAGATTAGTTGCTAAAGGGTATTCACAAGAAGAAGGTATTGATTTTGATGAAACCTTTGCCCCTGTAGCAAGATTAAAAGCCATAAGAATGTTTCTTGCCTATGCTGCATATCAAGGATTTAAAGTCTATCAAATGGATATAAAAAGTGCATTTCTAAATGGAAAGCTACAAGAGGAAGTATATGTTGAACAACCACCTGACTTTGAAGACTCTGAATATCCAAGATATGTATATAGGTTAGATAAAGCTCTCTATATGGATTAAAGTATGCACCAAGAGCATGGTATGAAACTCTCTCAACATTCCTATGTGAAAATAAATTTGAAAGAGGAAAAGTAGATACCAATCTGTTTCTTAAAAAGCATAAGGAATATATATTGTTAGTACAAATCTATATTGATGATATTATTTTTGGATGCACTAACAATAAACTTTGTGAAAGATTTGCAAAACTAATGAAATCTAAATTTCAGATGACTTTAATGGGAGAACTAAAATATTTTCGAGGACTTCAAGTGCAATAGTTAGAAAGTGGAATCTTTATAAATCAATCCAAGTGGAATCTTTAAAGACTATAAAAGGAGAAATTTCTAAACAAAAATTACTTTACGGTCTCTTTGATACTCTCTTTCACCCTCTCTAAGCGCTCAAACTCTCTATCTCTCTAATCTTGAACCCCTCTACTGCAATCAAGAACCGAAAACCCTAACTCTCAATTTCTCTCAAGATTCAACTTTAAAACTCAAGATCTTTTAAACTCATTCTTTCGAAATGGCCAACACTCCATCAAACATCTCAAAGAAAAGTTTTAAGAGTTCTAAGTCCGATGATTCAAGCCCATCTAGAAGGATCGAACTCCAAACTGTAGTTGTGTTCGACTTCAGCAGCGTTCGAAATGAATCAGATGAAGTAAAGCAGGTTATATATCTTATTCAAGAAGCTAAACTCAAGAACTTCTATGAGCAAACCAGCAGAATTTATGAAGAAGAGATACTTGATCTTATCAACAAAGCAAAAGTGACAAACAACTTGCAGTTAATCTCCTACACCCCTGCTGCATCGAAGATAACTATCAACATCAAGGCTTACGACCTTGCTCAGACCTTCAACCTTTCCATTGGAGGATCGAGGATTATTCCACCAGAAACTGTGACAATAGGGAGGCATGCCATGCTTCCAGAAGACAAGTGGAATGAAAGTATAAAAACTATGAAGAAGTTCTTATCCAAACAACACAAACTGCTCGTTCACATAATCAAGAAAGTCATTCTTTCAAGGGAGTTCAGCAAAGATCAGATCACAACTGATCAGCAGGAGATCATGTGTGTTATTCTTACAAGACATGTAGTCAATTGGGCATAATTGATTATGTATGAAACTGCAAAAGCTGTTCAATCAAACCAACCACTGTTTGGAAGAGTAATAAGTATTCTTCTCAAACAGAAATTGCAATTATCTGACATTGGAGAGAGGCCATGAACCATGGCCAAAGAAATCGATGTCAAAAAGATAGGCAAGCAATCTATTGGTTTTACAAAGCAGACTGAAGCAATAAAGACCGTTGTCAAATCTGCAGATAAGCCACCCAAATCTCCAGAGGTACAGACGAGAAGACAAGCAGTGCAGATGACCACTATAATACAAATAAGATCTGCAACCAAGCAAATCAAGAAAGCACCAACAAGACGAGGACAACCACTCAAGAAGACAAAGCAAAGAACGACAAAAAGGAAGCTAATCATGTAAGCTTCCGATGAAGAAACCATCTCAGATCATCCCATTGCAGAATCCACTCTAATGGAGATGGAAGTATAGTCTGTAGATGTACAGATTGAAGCTATAACTGAGCCCTTGTCCTCAAGAATGCCTCCTAAGGCACCGGAACTGGCTGCATTCCATGATGCCAATGTGGCATTGAAACTGAAGAAGCATGGAGCAGATGAGGACTTTAGAAACCTCATTCTGGAAACTCAGAAGAATTTGCTATTGGAGCAGACTATTGAAGGCCCTAGAGCTCAGTTCAGAAAAAGACTCATCGCTAAAGGATAAACAAAAAAATGAGATAAGGAGAATTGAAGCTACTCTTACAGCTCTGCTGCCCCCCCTCTCACGATAAAATCGACTGCAGCAGAGCCAACAACCACTATAATCATTCCATTCACAAGAAGTGAAAATGACACCTCTGCAATTGCAGAACAGCAACTGTCCACTGCAACAGAGGTTTGGACAACCACCACTACAACACAAGCAAGACCTTCTCCAGAAATAGTCATTGATGCAGTTATACAGACAGCGCAACATAGAGAAACAAGCTCAACTCCTTAGAACCAGAACAACAAGAACAACCTCATCACTGCTGAAAGAGAAGAAGCAAGCTGAACAGCAGATGAAAGAACAAAAAGAAAGCATGATTCAGGAGTTTATGGCTCAACACAAGCTCCCTATAAAGAAGTTGATCAACCTGTAGCTGAAGGCGCTATTGAAGCACTACCTGAGATACTTCCTGAGGTGCCAACAGAGGAAGCAACTCACGAAGAACATGAAGAAGAATTTCCTACAGTAGAAGAGCTCATAATGGCCACATCAACAGCAGGATAGGATCTAATGATTCCTTCCACTGTAGCTGAGCCAAAGAATGCAGACGAGGGTGAACAATCCACCCCAACTCGCCTCGCCTGAAAAAATCTGTCCAATCTACTGTTTACACCACCTTCCCTCTTAGGAAAGCAACAAACACAAGCAGATCCATCTACCATTCAAATTACAAAACGTATGCCAAGCAGCACTATCTCTGTAAATAAGACAACCCCTCCTTCTGCAGTGCAGACTATGAAGGTAGCAATCGATGATGATGTTCAAATTCTCTCATTACAACCTAGACCATCTGAACAAAGACTACCCTCCTCCACTTCAGAGGATACTACAAATCAAAGACTAGGAAAATTGGACCAAGAACTCTACAACATGCACGAATGGAACAGAGATGCCCTTCATGAGTTACTTAACACTCTGCAGCCGATAGTACAAGAGTTCAAACATGAAAGGGAAATCTGAACTCAGGGCTTTGAGGAACTTTGCACATCTCTTGACAAGCTAACAATAGGGATTCTCTATCAAATGAAGAAAGCAAATGCCCTCAATCTCCAACAATCTAGGCTGAGCTCCTTAAATCTCAACAAATTCAAAAGCCAACACAAAGAAGACCTCGAAGAATGGCACAAGAACTGCAAATCACTCAAAAAGAACTACGAACAACTAGGCAACAACTTGATGAAACCCTGCGCATAAATGACACCAAGTTTGGACTTCTTGAAACCAAGCTTGAAGTAGTTCAGAAGAACATCTTCTCTGTGTGGATTGCCATTGAATCCCTTACCTTCACCCTAAACGCAAACAAAAAGGGGGAGAAACAAGTTGCAGAAGAATCACAAAGAACTCCTACAGCAGAGGACCCGAGCTGAGACTCAGGGGGAGAAATCTTCTACAACCAAGAGGAGATATTCCTCTGAAAGGGAAAAGTCTACTAAAAGACACAGACATGAGGGGGAACAGTTTCATGATGAATGCATACGACATAGAGATTCAAAGGAAAGATCCAGAAAGCACAGAAAAGACTCAGAGGAAGAACACAAGCACAAACGCAGCAAAAGAAAGGAGCATCAAAGATAAGTTTAAATCTCTGGGATGGATACCATTTGAGTTTGGGGATGGATTCCTCCACCTCGACCCTCGCAGCGAGAAAGAAGCCATTGCCCTGGGATATGAGATTGACTCACTTGTCTCATATTTTGAAAGCAAGAGTTGTCTTAGATCCCGAATCTACTGCCTAAGTCAAGTACGGAGCAGGAAAGGAAGGAGTAGGAGGCGCGTAGCAAACTATTTGCTGTTACCAGCATTGCTCATTATTAGGTAACATAAGACATTCCCATTTCTCGATTTGAGGGTTAGGGTGACACGTTGTCGTTTTCGCTTTTATATAGAATGATATGGAGTCATGCAAGGAGCGTTTCTTCTGGGTTTTCACAGTGTCCAAGTTCGAGCTCTTTACCTGCGTAGTGCTCCTAGCTCACCAACGGGGAAAGCTTATACCTCACTCGTATTCGCCTAATCGAGCAGAACACCACTCGGCGATCATCCGGCTTACAGCGCCTATAGTTATAGTGTCGAACACACATTTATATAGGTAGGTTTTTTTTGTCCTCACGACGGTTGTTTTTGGTTTGTAAAACGAAAAACAATGTAATTTTTCAAAACAAGAAAAGTAGTAAACTTGTTATTTTACATAGGAGTTTTCGTTAACATCAATTTAGGGGAAGATTGATAGGAATGTGTAATCCCTCCAATTGTATAGATATTGATGTAACAAAACTGAAATGTATTAATCATAATGCAGTTGGGTTGTTTAGGCTAGAAGTCAAGTAGGTAGTTACAGTCTAGGTTGGATGCTGGAGAGTAGACGGCTGTAGATGATAAAGATCAGATGAGCCACCAGATGTAGACTACTATAGAGAGCTTTGGATAAACAACTAAGGCATTGATGAACAACAAAACAACATCAAAGTCTTCAGGATCTAGGAACTGAGCTTGCAGATAAGGGCCAACACAGAATGCATCAATGTGTAGCAGATCTGGGTATAAACGAGGTTGCAGCAGGGGCTGGTATAGACGAGGTCTCACAGTACAGAATGCAGACTAAGGTGCAGCACACTGGGGTGGTTACTGATGGTGGGGTCACAGGTCTGGAGTCAGTGAAACGAAGATTTGAGTTAAATTAACAACGGCACAAATTCTGGAAATAGTGGGCTGCCAGCATCAATAACATTATGGTGGGGGACACAAGTGGTGAGATGTCAGCATCAAAAACAGTGTCAAGCTGTAGTAGGTTCGTTTTCTAAGCCTATAAAAGGAAACCAATAAAGCTCTTGGAGAAATACTGTTGAATAAGGATTGAAAGGCAAGTGTGCAAAAGCAATAAACATTCAAAGATTCCTCAAGAGAACTGAATTGTGAAAAGAAGAGTTCACTATTCTGCCAGAAGAACATTCTATGCAACATTGTTTAGATTGTTGAATCTGTATGAAAATCATGGGTATTTTAACTTTTCTGCAAGTTGTCAAGCTTGTAAAAAGAAGTTGTCTTGTAAATTAAAAACAAGAAGATAGTGATACTCATCTCTTGGCTTGACTACACTGGTCACCAAGGGAAGACTGGACTAAACTCTTATTTATCAATTGATAACAAATATCTGAACCAGTATAAATACTGTGTCTCTTTATTTTCTTTCATTGCTTGATATTTAGAACAGTTAGAAATCAACCTTCACAGCCAAACAGTGACAAATTCCAAGAATTTTCATACCTTGGACCTAGGTTAGAAATCCCCCCCGTCCCCTCTTGGTTATACCTTGGACCTTACAAAATGGTTTAACATAAATAAAACGTGAGTGTTTTTGAACTCATCAAAAGGCTAAAAATTATCATAAAAATAACTCAAATATCTTCATAACACACAAAAACAGTCTTGAAATAGTGATAAAAAAAGCATAAAACTGCCTCAAATAGCTTGAAAATATAAGAATCTATCAAAAGAGTCTTGAAATGACTTTGAAACACTCAAAATCACATGAAAAGGCAAAAAAACACCATAAAACAACTCAAATAACTTAAAACCGTAAGAAACTATGAAAAGAGCCTTGAAATGAGTTTAAAACAATAAAAAACACTTGAAAAGGTTAAGAACATAATAAAAACAACTCAAATTTCTTCAAAACACACAAGAAAAAATAAAAAATGGTAAAAACAACATCAAACAGTCTCGTGTAACTTGAAAAAGAAAGAATCTATCAAAAGAGTCATGAAATGAACTTAAAATACTCAAAACCACATGAAAAGGCTAAAATCAATCACAAAACTACCTCAAATAACTTGAAAATATTAGAAATTACGAAAACTACTTTGAAATGATTTTAAAACACACAAAATTACATGCAAAAAGCTAAAAACACCATAAAAATTACTCAAATCTCTTCAAAACACAAAAACAAATAAAAACTAGTATAAAATAAAAACAACCTCAAATAATTTGAAAATGCAAAAATCTACCAAAAGAGGCCATGAAATGACCTACACAAATGAAAACAACATCAAACAGTCTCGTGTAACTTGAAAAAGAAAGAATCTATCAAAAGAGTCATGAAATGAAATTAAAATACTCAAAATCACATGAAAAGGCTAAAACCAATCATAAAACTACCTCAAATAACTTGAAAATATTAGAAATTACGAAAACTACATTGAAATGATTTTAAAACACACAAAATTACATGCCAAAAGCTAAAAACACCATAAAAATTACTAAATCTCTTCAAAACACAAAAACAAATAAAAACTAGTATAAAAACAATAACCTCAAATAATTTGAAAATGCAAAAATCTACCAAAAAAGGCCATGAAATGACCTACACAAATGAAAACTGGTTATTTTATGGTGTTTTTAGTATTTTCATGTGTTTTTGAGTGTTTTAAGGTCATTTCTAAGCTCTTTTCGTAGTTTCTTACGTTTTCAAGTTATTTAAACTTTTTTATGGTGTTTTTACCTATTTTCATTCATTTTTGTGTGTTTGGAAGAGATTTGAGTTATTTTCATGATATTTTCAACCTTTGCATGTGTTTTTTGAGTGTGCTAAAGTAATTCCAATGCTCTTTTCATAATTTCTTGTGTTTTCAAGTTGTTTGAAGTGCTTTTGTTGTGCTTTTAACCTTTTCATGTGCTTTTGAATATTTTGGGGTCATTTTAAACCTCTTTTGACAGATTCCTGTATTTTCACGTTATTTGAGACTGTTTTATATTTTTTTTTTATCAATTTTCATTCATTTTTTCGTGTTCTAGAGAGATTTGAGTTGTTTTTAGGGGATTTGTTTTTATCATTTTCATTTGTTTTTTAGTGTTTAAAAATCATTTCAAGAGTTTTTTCATAGTTTTTTTTACGTTTTTAAGTTATTTGAGGTTGTTTTGCGATGTTCTTAGCCTTTTCATTTGGTTTTGAGTGTTTTAAGGTAATTTCAAGACTCTTGGGATGGATTCTTGCATTTTCAATTTAGTTTAGAATGGTTTTTTTTTTTTACCACTTTTATGTTGTTTGTGTGTTTTGAAGATATTGGAGTTGTTTTTATGATATTTTTAGCATTTTCATGAGTTTTGAGTGTTTTAAGGTTATTTCAAGAATGTTTTCATTGTTTCTTATGTTTTTAAGTTATTTGAGGTTGTTTTTATGGTGTTTTTAATTTTTTCATGTGTTCTTGTGTGTTTTGATGAATTCTTGCGGTTTCTAATTAGTTGAGGTTGTTATAGTGTTTTTATAACTTTTCATTCATTTTTCTGTGTACAAAGTTCTCGTTCATGTGGAAGTTCTTAGCTTATCTTGTTCGTATTTCGGAGCTATAGAAGATGTTGGATGACACGACAGGCACATTACGAATCTTGAGTCATTTAGAGCTTGCGAACCAAAAATCTGGTGAACAAGACTTGCATCGGTTTTTTTCCTACACCGTAGGATCAGTTCGCTGAGATCGGATCTGTTTCATTGTCGGCAACTTCTATAGCAGAAGTTTTGGCCAATAAATCCGCAACACTGAACTATTTGGACCGTCGTCTTGTAAGAATAGTGAATGAGGTACACGTACAAGATCTTAATCTTAATCCAATTATTCATGAAACACGTCACTATCATAATTTACGTGTGATCTTTTGATTAATCCATTACGATTTGCCTAAAATGGGTTAAATTCTATTCTGTACCGATGCAATTGAACCCAATCCATATCTGGGATCCAAGCTAAGCAAAATTGTACTCCAATTATTTCAAAATTTTTGAACGGCACAAATTTCGAAATTAAAATTGTGACGATTAAATTTCGTTTTTTTATAAAATTATTGTAAAATGTTAGTAATATATTAATTTATGAACTTTAATGTTGAACGGAAAAAATAAATTTTCAACATATTTAAAATAAAAACAAAAAGTTATTGATGGATGTCGTTATAAAGATTATGAGAAGAATAAATTATTTAATTAAGATATATATCTTTCAAAAGATAGAGATTGAAAAATACTCCTTCTGTCAAATCAACAGCCCTAAAGATTGGATCGATTTCAATCTTACATCAGATATAGGAATGAGGATTATTGATACTGAATGAAAATACATTTTTCGAAAAATGATACAAAGGGCTTGGTTTTGGAGAAATGGGGTGGTATATGGGAACAAGTTTGAATTGTCATCTCCAAATTGTATTTCCGACATGACGGTGAATAGAGCCATGGAAATAGGGTTAGCATGCTCAGTGAGCTATAATCTTCAATCTTATAGATGATCTCAATTTAGAAATGCTAATAACAGATTTTGTATAGCTCATTACTTTGCGAAGTCGGATTAGAAACTAATTCTTGTTCATATTTATCGATTTATAAGATCGAGGATTGTGTCCTTACTATCTCTAAGTTTTATTTTGTTTTAATGAAATTTTGATCCCAATTTTAAACAAAAACAAAAAAGGAGATTGAAAAGTACATTTTGGGAAAAAGCCAAAAAAATGAAAGGGACCAAAATCTTGAGAAAACCACCTGCAACGGAAGATACCCTCAAAGGCAGAGACTTGTTTTATACATTATCCTATAGAGCAAGAAGAATATATTTGAAAATTGAACTTACACTGACATCTACAATGATCCGATTACAAAATCATGGAAAATGTCTATATTCTATCCTTCAATAGATAAAATCAAAGACAACAAATCCGACCTGTCTTAGTACTACACTATAACAATATTAGAATTAGAAAATATAGAGTTCCAAGGTCTATGCATCACAATCTCTTCTCTACATAAGACAAAGTCATCAACTGGCATCTCATACTAAGATATTTTATTCAAAATTAATTATATAAGATATATATCTCACACCGTAACAAAAACATATGGATTGTTATTTATCTCATTCTTCTCTATCTTCATTAATACCTCATCGATTGTTTCATATTTGCTTATAAGTGTTCACACATCCATGTTACACCGAGTCCATGATTCTCTCATCTTATCTTCTATTAATGTTGTCGCGATTTCGTGACGTATACTTACCAAGGTCTTTTTTCAGCTGAGCTGTGCCTTGCTTGTCCTCATCTTCTTATCATGACAAACCTTAATCCCGAAATAAAACTAAGCAACATTTTGGCAGGAAAGTGGCAACATCATTCTCTCGACTTTTTGTCTCAAAACACTCTTGTTAGTTACAACTATATCACATGTATATACCTAGTCACAAGCATATATACCTTATAAGTTACACTTGACAATGCGATTCTAGCTTCCATATTAGTAGATTTGTCGCGTTCAAGTTGGGCATTGGATTCACTTCAACATCAAATTGATCTCTAAGGTATAATTTTTCTTACAAGATAATTCAATCATTTGAGTTACTTCCACAGTTCCATTCCTATGAACTAAGAGGGGACAAAATTCTCGTTACATTGATCGATCCCATCTTCTACCCAGATGTCTGTTACTAGATGTTCTACAATGTCTGTTTCCTTACCCTGAACTTCCAGAGCTACATTGTCAAGTTCTTGCTGCAACAGGGCACTTCCCACCGGCAACGAATCTTCCGGCCAAGAATTGGAATATGATCGAGCGAAGGAGGTCAAGGAGTTCGAGAACACAAAGGCCGGTGTCAAAGGGCTCGTTGACTCCGGCATAGTTAGTGTTCCTAGGCTCTTCCTACAGCATGTCGAGGAGCCAACACGGGAGCTGCCGGAGGAAAGTTGGGACAGGAATGGTCGTGTAAGGATTCCGGTGATAGATTTAGCTGGACTGGAGGTGGAAGCAGTGGACGGGAGTACGTAGAGCGAGCGCGACATGGGGTTTCTTTCAGGTTGTTAATCATGGGATTCCTCTTGTTGTCATGGAGGGAATGTTGGATGGTACTAAAAGGTTTCATGAGCAGCCGATGGAGGCTAAGCGGGAGTTGTATACGTGTGATACGAAGAAGCCGGTTCAATTCTATACCAATGGAGATTTGTTGAAATCGAAGGTTGGTAGTTGGCGAGATTCTATTAACTTTGACTACCATGATAGCATGCTCAACTCCGACGAGATACCACTCGTTTGTAGGGAAGTGTCGCCACTCGCTCTTTCTCGGTTTACCTTTGATCCATCGTAACATGTTTTACAAAGTTTATGATAACAAAGTCTCAAAATAAACTTCTATATTATCTCAAATAAGATAAGATTGTATATATTTTATCCTAATCAGACCTCGTTGGGAGCACTTGGATGGTGGTGGTTGTTGTCGTAGGATAACAAAGTTCACATTCAGTTCAGTCTATGACATACCACGGAACGTCAGTTGTTTGTTTATTACTACAGGAAAGAAGTGCAAGAATACATGGAACAAATTCTGCAGCTGCGAGAGAGACTATGTCGGATACTATCAAGTGCTCTAGGACTACATATCCAGCATCGACTGCATAAAAACCACGACCCTGGTTTCGCACTATTACCCGGCCTGTCCGGAGCCGGACCTGACTCTAGGCGGCAAAAAGCATTTGGACCCATCTTTCCTGACCATTCTTCTACAGGATAGGATTGGTGGTCTCCAGGTCCTTCATCAAGGTCACTGGGTTGATGTGATACCAACTCAAGGTGCTTTGCTGGTTAACATAGGAGACCTGATGCAGGCACACAACACAGTACTTTCATTTCATCTCATAAAACATTTTGGTCCTCCTAAGGCTTTATTATTGACGCTTGACGCGCAACTATATTGTTGTTTACGCTCTGTCATAATCTTACCTGCCATGAAGGCTCACTCACTAGGCGGGATCAACAGTCATGACCAGCTACAAACTCACTCAATGAGATCAACCATGACCCCATTTTCTAACCTACATAGCGAGTAACGGTAATCCCAGTCCGCTTCTACAATATGTCCATATCGTACTATGATATCTTTCCTGTACATATCCGCGGGAAACATGGCCCTGTGAACATCTGATGGCTCACTGTATGGCCTTCTTTTCCTGTGACTGAATGCCGGAAAATCCATCCTAGTTGACTAATAGATGTTCATATCCATGGACCATGATATTCACTAATCCGAGGAATCTTGTGTTGATGTTCAAATGCAGCAGCTCATCACGAACGACAAGTTCAGGAGTGTGGAGCACAGAGTGCAGGTTGTACGAACCGGACCAAGGGTATCGACAGCTTGTTTCTTCTACCCCAGTACTGAGAACAAAACCAAACCGTATGGGCAGCTAAAGGAGCTTCTATCAGATCACAATCCACCCTTGTACAGGGAGATCTCAACCAGCGAGTATTTAGCTTATTATAGAAGCGAGGGTTGGGTGGGAGGCAAGCGATCCCTCATTTCAAACTATAGAACAAGGATCAACGTCTCGGATCTATAGCTCTTTATGATGCTTCCGTTTCTCTTCACTTTCTGTCCTAACGAGCTAAAATAAGTGCTTAAGAATATCGAAACATCATCGCATATTGTAACATTGAAAATGTATGAGAAACAGAACGTGGTAATAATAGAATGCACACTTTGCTATTTACCATCGAGCATCAAACCTGCGAGCAACAAATCACCCGTTGAAATCGACAAGTACATAGATAATACCTATTGAAGTTTCTTTGATTCTTCTCTCTTCATCTTTCACCCAAGGAGGACAATGCCAAGTTCACAGACAGGGAGCATTTAACCATCTGTAATTTCAGGGGAAATCGGAACAGAAGAACCGAGACACACTGCGCTCTATATAAAACAAGCAATCAATACACTTACATAATTATAAGGGCGAACGACAATGAAACAGGTTATGGCCATCAGACGGCAGCTTTGGCTTGCAATATCTGGACGAGTGACCACAAGACGTCCATCCTATGTAGGCTCCTGTTGTTTTGAGCCTGCAAAATTTTCAACCTCTAATCACCCCTTGCATGAGATAAACAAATGTTGATCCAAAGTGGCACAAAATTTATCACTTCCATCGTGCTGGTAGTCAAGTTGAAACGAGCAGCAACTACAATTGGTACTGTGACGAACTTGTTGTAACATGTCACTTTACAGCGGAAACTTTGCAGTTGGGTTTTACCTCAACAATGAAGTGCATCCATGTCTTGTCACCATGGTTGTCAGTTGAACCTTTGAGAATGTTGAGGCCTGAGCTCCTCATAGCTTCCGCTATCTCTAGAAAATGGTCACAGTCCTCACATAACATCTGTACAAAAAATGGACTAAAACGTTAAGTGCAAAAGTGCACTTTTCGTGATGCAACATTTATTTCTTAGCTGCAGGCTGTTTTCAGAAAAAAATAACAGCTCTTATGAGGAAGAGATCACGACACGAAGTAGCTGTAGTTCACAGGTTCACTCAACACGAATAAATAAAATACGCACCTCGATCAGCAATTGGCCACCAACATTGAGATTTTCAACCACAATCGGGCCAACCTTCATTTCGCCACCCACCTCCACCACCCAGCTTGAACCCTGCTCGTAACTGGAGCATCCAGGGACTCCCACTTCCTTCTTGCAAACCTGCGTATTCATGAATAGGTAATGACCCAAAAGAATAAGCTCAATTTCATAAAGCAAAAATTCTGCTTCTGCAGTGCTACAGATATGATTATATAAGAAAGTCGAGCTCGGTCCATTATAATTTCCGCTTCAACCCATATGTGAAGATCTTCCGAATGTGGTGCAGCTTGTCTTCCACAAGCCTGCTTTGGTGGAGGTACTTTATATAATGGAGAGTCCATTTAGACTAGTGGTCCATAATCTATAGTGGTAAGCAACAGCAAAGTGGATGATAAAGATTCTTCCACTGCAGAGTTCAGCATTACCCTCGAGTTTGCATTGTTAGTAAGCTTATCAGCATGTTTAGTCACGCCGTGGAGGAAAAGCATATGCTTGATCGTGCGCTCCAACAATGAATCAATGCTGCACTGCATAGATAAAACTGTGACTATCAGTTCACATAAAAACAATTATTAACTTATGACTGCTTCATTGCAACTATGCTACCTTTGATCCATTTGGCACCAGCTCTCGGAGCTCCTTAATGCGATCTTGTATCAGTTGCCTGTCCCTTGGCCGTGGGCGATTACTCTCACCAGGTTTCGCCCTCTTCTTGTATGCTTTAGTTGACTCTATTGGCCTCATTAAATGATCTTTCCATGCAGCGGGATTTAGAGAAGAGTTAGCATCCATAGACCTAAAACTGAAGGACTCTGAGTTCAAGCAGTCAGCTGAGTAGAATGCTGAAGCAACTATGTCACTGGTAGTAGAAGCAGCAGGTGTTTTTTCAGTTGTCAATAATGAGTCACTCGATGTGGAAAGTGATGTTCCGCTCTTGACGGTGTCATCATTGCAGCAAAAATTACCTATGACAGCTTCTAGAAGATGATCTGAGCCCAAGTCAGATGTGAGCATGCTACAGTCCGCTCCCATTGGCATCTCGGACGATGTCCCAGCTCCTGAGTCCTCAAGTTCCCACCACCAAGGATTACAATCCTTTAAAGAAGCTGATCCTAATGCTTCATGTAGCTCATAACCCGCAGATTTATATTCGAAAGATGATGTTACGTTGCCTAGGGAACCAAATTCTGGTTGCATTTCATGTTTATCCTTCGCCGTGTCCATATGCTTTTGTTGGTTGATGAGTTGTGGTGTGTTTGATGATGCTCTAAGATGATCATTTTCACCATCAAAGCTAACCCCAGCAGAGGGTGCAGTCTCAACCTTAGAAACATTACATGCTGAAAAATCTTGAAATGCTGAAAAGAGCTCTCTGATATGGATAACCAGCTGCCTATCCTCACTGATCTGTTGAAAGTTACAACAGCAACAAAAAAAAAAAAGGTGCATATCAATATTATTGTTAGAGAGGAATATATTTCAGCTTATTATATGCAAACAGAGAAATTTGCTAGAATCAACAACCCAGTTATTCTTGTATGGACTCCGAGAATGCCATGAGTACTTGCACCAAGGAAAATGCCCGAAACCAATGAGAAAAATAATGTTGGACAAAAGAACGACCATTACCAAAAAAAAGAAAAAAAAAAGAGCTTCTACAGAAGCTCAAACCCTACAACAAGCTCAAACTTGCTCTAGTCGGCTGATAACATAAATGTCGCATCTTAACATCTGCTTGGGTAGTGAATCGTGGATGATTGACCTATCCCTCCACAAGTGTGTAAAAACTGGGGGCAGCAGTAGCGTGACCTTATCACAACCAAGCTACCACAGAGCTCAATCTTATAGCTGTAGGCCAAATAACACTGATTGTATCTTAACCATTTCCCACTTCTCCTTTTCCAAGCTTTCCCAATCCTTCTCTATCCTCCATATTACGAACAAATTGCATGGAATTATCATTCATACTAGCTTGAGATGTTTATATCTATTTGAAAACCATGTTATCGAAAGTTTTTCATTAGGTAATGGCTGTTACTGAAATCACACATGCAAGGGATTCTCAGGAAATCCAGCAAGCATGAACAAACAAGATATGTATAGTCTTCCTAAACTTTCACGACATACATGACCTGTTTGCTGATTCTTTCACCATTAGCATCTTCTATTCTGCGTTAGGCAGAAAGATAAGTTCCCCTATTTAATGAGAATTATAATACATACGGTTTAGAGAGGGTGTGTCATGACATAAGATGTGCCAAGCAATAAAAGAACAGAGGAGATTAAAACAATTCAAATAAAAGGTTTGAATCTTAACCATCCATTCGTGTGTTTTAATCCCAATCGTTATTTAAACACTTGACACACTTTGTGTCATGGCACACACACTCCCTCTTCCCTAATATACATTCCTCCAGAAGTTCATACTACGGAAAACATAGTAGGAAAAACAAACAATAGATTAGCATAGTTGATTTAGGAATCGAAAAGTTGCCTCTAAATTTTCTTCACCTTGTTCAGAGAGCCAAGCGACACGACTGCATGGGGAAGGACAGCCACAACAACAATAGTCTGGAAGAAAAAGAAAAACAAAGGGAGCAGATTTGGCATTGTTATCTTGCTATTTAAGGTAATTTGTCGCAAAAAGGCCAGCACTTGAAGAAAGAAGGCAAACCTTGATGCCGGCTAAAAATTGTGTGTGCCATCCATCACCATGCTACCAAGCAGAACAGCAGTTTAGATAAAACATCAAAATGGAATGCGCATATGAGAATTTAGATGATGGGATGACCATATCAAAAAATTTCAACAAGAATGTTCGGTGTAATTCACCTCGAATGAAGAACATGTATTTGGTGTTTGATCATCCGCAAAAATCCATTGATGCTCCCCAGTAACAGCGACCTGCCCAATAACACTGGTGAAGAATATATTAGTAAGAGAGATGGCAATTGTGGTGTTTCATAGCTTTAAAGGTAACCGCAACCTGATTGCTGTTGTAATAGACAAGAGGTATACAACATTGGATATGTTTCCATTAATAGCAAGGATCACCCAGCTCTTGAATAGCATATATAGCACAAAAATAATGAAAGGAATCATACCCTTCACCAAAAGAATAAACATGGTAAGACATTTTTGCCACAGCCAAGCCGAGAGGATCATGAGGAAACTGTCCATCATGCAAGCCTTCAAGTGCTTCACCTAAGCACTTGCTGTCCAAAGCATCATGTTTCGCATGATTGTTATAGTACGCATCCTCCCATGTCAGCACCCTTGATTACGAATCACAAAAAGAGAATCAACAAAATAATCACATATATCAGCCAAAAAATTCTAAAATTTAAACATCACATTGTAAAGTATCTGGTAAATGCTGGAAGCTACAATGGAAATATCCACCATTTATCACTACTCCATTGAGAAAACAAAACAAAATTTCCAAGTTCTAACAAAGTGCGCAAAATTTGATAAACTTTGATCATGTAGTATGTGCGCAAAATTGATAAAACTTTGATAATGTAGTATGTCAACAATTCCCTTGAATTAGCACTACTAACATCGAAATACTAATTAAAAAGGGTAGAACATCAATGACCACGTGGTAATGAGAGCATGAGCACAAGCCTTCATAGAAACTTCCCCAATTTTATTCACAATGGCATTGAGTATGCACATTCCTGGTGTTCAAACTTCACAAAAGTCAAGGCTTACAACATCTTGTTCTGAAATCAAAACTAAGATGTTAACCAAAGGTTCTACTTTGGCATTACGCTTTCAAGTGAAATCAAACTTTACATATCAACTGCTGAAAAAAAAAATACTATCAGCTTGAACTCTATAAGCAACAAGGTTTCATCAAAAGATATACAATTCAATTTTTTAAAACAATGAAACCCTTCTGAACTCTTTAACACATGCATTCTGAACTAATCACTACAGCTTCATCTAAATATAATAAATGATAATAAGATCCAAGGACTTAACAACATACAGGAAATAACTGATACTCACATTCGAGCATGGTGCTTGAGCTTCCAAAAGACAGCATAATTCCATTCCGAATTCAAGCAAAGGTGCCGCAGTAACTGTTGCACCGGAGTAGCCATTATCCCCACCAAGCAAAACCCAAAATGTAACACTCACAACTAATGAAAATTTGCCCACCACAACAATCAATCTCCAAGAGAACACCAAAGCCTAATGTATCAAAAATCCTTAAACCCTAACTTCCTCTGTATGAACCTCTGCTGGCTTGATTCCTCCTTAGCCCTGCACTTCGTTTTATCAGAGGACCAACTGTCGTAAGCAACAGGCAATCCACCCCCATTTCCCCCTCAAAATCCCTAACAAGATTCCCTAACTCTAACCTCCTCAAACAAAGGACTCAAAATCTTTAAACAACTCAAACAGAGATAAAGCTACAAATACCATACTTGCCAACCACATAACTCATCATATACACAGCTTTGCTCCAAGAAATTTCCATTAGACACAACAGAACACCAACTGGGTCAGCACAAAATCACCAAACAAACCCTACTTCACACCTCAATCCAAATTTCAAGATCTCCTTCAACTGATATCAAAAAACATTGTCGGTTCAAACAGAAGAACATGAACTTGGAAGCAAATTGTACAAAGACAACTATGTTTTCTCATTGAATTGATGCTCAAAAAGTACCCTTTTGTCCAAACCCAACAACTAAAGCTCTGAATGAAAGAGAGATTACGATTTCGTCCTCCTCTACTCACAAGGAAAGCTCAGAACTTTGAATTGCATTCAACTCAATCAACACCAATTAGGGCAAACAAAGATTTTCCCACAAAAAAGAAGAGATGGGCACATCTGATTCTGACAACAGAGAATGAAACTGATATCCTGAGAGGGATTCACAGCCAAAAGAGGAGATGGTTCCTCCGATTCTGACAGACAGACAATGGAACTCGTTTGCGTTTTATCTATATAAAAATTGGGTTCTCAAGATTTCAGTTCTTTGTCCAGAGAAGTGTTTGCCTTTTTTTATATTGAATAGAAAACAAGTAGTGTAGTGCGCTCCTACACTGCTCAAGACTATGCTGTGCTTGAATGCTAGCAGCCTTTGGGTTTTGGAAAATTATTATTCAGGTGAACGACGGAAATGGAAGTGTGCAATGAGTAGAGCTGTTTTAAATGGCCAACAACATGATGCCAAGGCCAGGAATTTTGGTTTTGGTTCTATCTTCTCTCATCACTCTTCTTACAAATTTCAATCTTTTTTTGCACATCAACCTTTGCTCAACTCTATCTGTCAAAACCTCAAAGGTCATCTTCTGAAAAGAGTTTGCCACCCCAAGGAACTGAGTGGTAAACCTATAATATTATTATATTCATTCTATCTTAATTTATTTACAACGAATTAATATTCCGCATTATTCAATATATATTTTAAAACGTTTTGATTTTCGTCATAAAAATACAATAAAATTTCAAGATTGATCCAAGATTAAATTAAATAACTTAAACTATTTTTATTGTTTCATAAACTTTATAAAAAACGATATCGATCATTCTCCGATGTAAGTCAATTTTTTCCTTAACATGTGTACATGATCCAAATGTTATAACTAAATTGAGATAGAGAAAATAGTAAATTAGAAAGGATTAGACTTAATCGCCTTATGCTATTTTGTACAAAGAGTGAAATCATAATTTATAATCTCACATATCCAACAATATCGTTTTACATTACAAAACCACCATTGACTATACAGAAAACCCCACACTCAAACTAAGTCAAGAGATTTCTGATAGGATCAGTGAAGAACCCAACGAAAGAATTCAACTTTCAAACTAAACTTGAATCGTATACATGTGTAAATGACATCCATCTTAACAGTTTTTACAGTTGAGTTATGTGTGTAATCTGTGGAATTAAACTCACTTCTCTCGATAGTCATGAGCACAGTAAATAAAGGTGGCAAATGATAATCATATTAAACATCGAGGAAGGAATATTTCTTCCTATTTCATATCATGTGCACTGAGCATTTCATACAACTTTGCGCCACACCAACTCAACAATATCCTTTTGATTAATCACTCAATTAAACAGTGATATGTCTAGTGATTATGTCCACATAGTCTGAATCATTTAAGCTTGACTTGTTTTCACTGTAATCTTAATAGCTTAACTTAATGGTCATCAAGGAGAAAAAACAAAGAAGACATAAAAGGGAAAAAAAGGGGTAATCATAGTGAAATTCAATCATGGTAAATGATCACAAAAGAATGTTGCTTTATCAAATAAAAGATTCAATTTGTCGGAGACTAGAGATGTTTGAACATATGTGTGCTACTATCATACGAGTACAAAGTGATAGATCCGAATGAAAACCTCTTTTTTATATCGAGTCGCTTCTATTTGCACATAATTCATTTATTTTCGGCACAAGAATGCAAGAGTTATTGTATGTCTCGATAGACTCCTAGTGGATGGAGCTATTTTCAAACAAATAAAAATAGAATGATAATTTTATAAGGGTATTTTTTTTTATTGATCGATGAAACAAAACTCTTTATTATTGGTTTTTTTTTCAAACGGATAAAACAAAAAAAATCTATCTATTTCTTATTTCATATGAATATAATATTTCATATTTTTTTTAATAAAAAATCATTTTATTTTGTAAAATGATTTTGATTTTTATTACTGATTTTCTCTTTGTTAATAATTTTGATTTTCGTATTTTTATCAACAAAATATCTAAAATACATATTTCTTTACAAATTTGTCATCTTGTGGATAACCAATCTCTTATAAAATAATTGTTATGATCTCGGCCCTTTGTTTACCAAAGATGCATAAACTTGAAGTCTTGAGCTCGATTCAAGTTGGTAATGCGTATTAGATCATTTATAGTTCTCATATTAGATCACATTAGGGCGAGTCTTAACATTGATATTAAAATAGATATAATTATTATTATTATTTGATTTTAAAAAATATTTTTGACATCAATTATAAAATTATAGCTTCAATATTAGGTTTTATTTTATACCCAAATGATTCCATTTTGAATTAAATTTTTCCAAATTTTACCTTTATAGATTTATCAAACACTACTTAAATATCGATATAACTATTTATGATATATCTTATTAAGTTTTCAGCATGTCATAAAATTCTTAACCTTGAGCAAGAATTGAAAAAAATTCATGTAAATTTTTATTTACATGTTCAACAATATATCTTTTAAGTATATTTTTATGGAATTATTGAAAAAAGTTCATAGTTTTTTAACCTCCATGAATTTTTAAGTGCTATAATTAACATGTTCATTATTGATATATGATGTGATAATGACATATATAATTATTTTTGATGTCAAATATATAATTAATTATAGGCCATTTTTATTCTGATATCATTTTTAACTCATAATTAGCATATTATTTTAATGATTTTAATTTCAAATTATAAATATAATATTATATATAATTCATGATTGGATTTACCCTTCTATCATTAACGGTTAATTCTTTGACTAATGGCTCATTGAATCCATAATAGGTAATGCATAAATGGCGGTCATTTGTCCATTGTTAAAATAAAAAGTGAAAATTCATATATGGAGTATTCCATTCGTCTCGAATTAATCGAAACATTTTAACTCGACACGAAAATTTATACGAGTGTTGAATTTTTGTAGATTTTGGTGAATAATGAATATTTTTTATCATAGTGGGGTTTACTATAGCAGCTGTGAGAGAAGTTATTTGATATACTATAACAGATAAGATTGATTTGATATTTTTTTATATTAAAAGATTATAAAAAATGAAAATGTTTTATTTATTTTGGAAATGATAAAAAAAAACGTTATAATTAATTTGGGACGGATAGAGTATATCAAACACAATTAGATAAAACCGAGGGAGTACCACTTTATCTTCGGGGGAGTTAATCGTGTTTTGGTTTCGATTAATCGATTTGATTTTTATTTGGTTCGATTTAAAAATAAAAATAAAAATAGAATCAAATAATTAATTGATTCGAAAATAAAAATCGAAACTGTTTAATAATTGATAAATGTTAAATGGTTTTGATTAAATGGTTTTAATTGATTTGATTAAAAGGTTTCGTGAGATTGCAGTTATACGATCGTTTTTCTGTTTTTGCTTTTTATTTTATTTAAAAATAATATTTAAAATTATCTTTATAAAAAAAATTTATTTTGTATAATGATTTTGATTTGAGATTTTGCCCAAAAAATCAACTCAAATTAAGTATAATTCCAAAAAACATATCCAATTCTTTCAAATTCTATTTAAACTACCCAAAACTTATCATATTTTTCAATTAAACTATTTCACTTAACTTTTCATTAAAACTAAATGGAATCTTTGTGGAAAAACAAAAAAAACAAAAACCGTTTGTTAGAAAAACAATTACAAAAACATACTCAATCCTTTAAAATTTCATCCCAATCACTCAAATTATTTTTTTTATTCACTAGTCCCCTGCTCGTGTGGGACATTCATAAATTATATATATTTGATGAATGTATGTTTATTCATAAATAATCTTATTTGTGATTAGATTTTTGAATCTAGAGATTATTTGTGAATTCATCAATTTTATATTTATTGAAGAAAGAGAAATCAACTTTAATCTTAATCATTGATCTCGAAATCCAAGAATGTAGCCACAAATGAGTTTATTTATTTCTAACCACAAATTCATTTTTCCCAATTTATATATGTGTGTATCTTTTTGGTTTTAAATCTTACCTGGCATATCATTATGTTCTAGTATATTTTTCCTTTTTTGTTTCGTTTAGCGGTAAAAATAGTAGAAGAAAAAGATATTTAAATTCGAACATTTAACAACAACATATTATTCAATAATGACAAAGCATTCGATTATATTTAAGAATCAATAAGAAAGCTTAAAATATAGCATGGATTTAAAACTTGAAATAAATAAAAGATCTTTAAATTCGAACATTTGACAGCAACATATTATTCAATAATGACAAAGTATTCAAACACATTTAGGAATCAATAAAAAAAGCCTGAAAAAAAAACATGGACTTGAAACTTGAAAGAAGTATTCTCCCAGAACTATTTGGGTTTCATTGAGGTATAAATATGAGAAAGGATTGATTGGTGGGTTTTTGATCGACGAAAGCCGTGATTGATAATTTTTTCACATATAATTAATGATCATGTCTATCCAAAACTAATGACAGACGAAGATAACAAACCAAAACCATGATGATCGATTAAAGCGACAAACTAAAATCATAATCGACCAAAATAACTAATCAAATTAAAAAAAATGACAAACAAAAGTCGAATGATTAACCAAACAATAGCATTATATATTTATTTATAAATTGATGACAAAAAAAACCATACAAATAAATAATGAATCGCCAATCAAAAAGCTAGTGACCATCATAAAAAAAAAAAAAAAAACTAACTAACTATGACTAACCAAAACAAATGACTAACCATTGTAACCAATAAAAGTGTTAAGTAATGATCAACCAAAAGAAATGAATAACTAATGACCAATCAATGGGCAAATGATTAACCAAAATAAAGGATTAACCCAAAGAAATGAATAACCAAAAAAATCAAGGATTAACCAAAACAAAGGACCAACCAATTTCTAACATATATATTTATAATTGATATAGGTTACTTGAATATAATTATCTCGTTATATATTGATTAAAAAATTATCGATTAGACCAATAAAAATTAAATTCGTAGGTTTTTTAAATAGAATGTGTTTTTGTAAATATTTTTAATGAAAATGACTTTTTTTTTATATTTTTTTATAATATTTTATTAATTTTAACGTAAAGTTAACGAAAATAACTAAAATGAGATATTTGATCAGTTTTGAATAACAATGGATTTTAAAAAAATTTGATATAATTTATGAAATTAAATAAGATTGTAATAATTTTTTTTTGATAATTCTTTTGATAATTTTTGTTATTAATTTTTTATTTATATTATTGATTTTACGGATTTTAACAATAATATTGAAGAACCCCTAGGTATGGATTTAATACTCTCCCCACCATTGTTTTAACAGTCTCTTGTTATAAATTATACTTTTTTTGTCTCTTAGGAGTTGTTGAATACTTTATCACATACTCAATATGTGAAGTTTTTTTTTTCTTCCTTTTTTTTCTTTTTTAATTCTGAACGGTTTATCCTATATGGACTCATCTTTATTGTTGATCAAAGAAGATTGGTGAACCAAAATCATTTGACTTGGCTTTTCACTAACAAAAGAATCTGGAAAGGTTGATTTCCTTTATACTATGACAATAAAAGTCTAACAAAAATGGGAACGCGAATAGTGAAGCACATTGATATGAAAAGTAAGTATAAGGATCTTTTTTGATGGCTACATTTAAACACTTCAAACTTTAGTGCACTTTCACAAAATTTGGCCCTTGTAAAATTTTGGTATTGATCATGATATGTGTCAATGCTATCGCGAACTCGATACTAATTTCCATGTCTCATGTTGTATAAGGTGGGATTTCCTTAGTTTTAAGTCGGAGAACCTATTTGAATGAACATCTCATATGTGCACTGGTTAATAAAGTTCATGATTTAAGCAAACTTGCTACCATAATATCGTTAGAGCAAATCCATTCATGAACCATATCTAGTGTTATATTTATAATTTGAAATCAAATATAAAAAATCGCTCCAATAATGAGATAAAATTGATATAAAATAAAAGTGAGATATAATTGATTTTATATTTGACAATAAAGATAGTTATACTTATCATTATCACATCATCAATAGTGAATTTTTATTATTGTCTCACTAAAAAATTCACAAAGGTTATAAAACTTTCAACTTTTTTTGAATAATTCAATAAAACAAACTTAAAAGATATAAAAGTGAGCATGTATGAAGATAAAAATTTAAGTGCAAAATTTTTTTTTCTTGCACAAGGTTGAGAAATTTATGACATGTGAAAAACTTATTGAGATATATCATACATTGTTACATCGATATTTAAATTGTGTTTGATAAATCCATAATGATAAGATTTGACAAAATTTAATTAAAATAAAATCATTTGGGTGTAAAATGAAATCTAAAACTAAAGCGCCAATTATATAATTAATGATAAAAATATTTTTTGATGTTAAATTATAACAATAAGTATACTTATTTTGACATCAAGGTTGGACTTACTCTTACAATGTAGTATGTCATAATTAGTCAACCAAACAGTCCAAATCTATGTATGGATTTTAGACCATTTGTAGCGATTCCTATTTTTATTTCTGTTTTTAGGTTATTGAAAGGTTGTTTTTTGTAACGGTGTTTAGAATTATAAAAATCAAAACCAATAATAAAATTCTTGTTAGAGTTTGATGTATTTTGAAACACATTTTATCAAATATTTTAGTCTTGAAACATATTTGATGTGTTCCAAAAAAAGTTTAAAAGTTTCAAATCTTTTATTTTTTTATTTTCAAGTGTTTTTATGAAGTTTAAAGTCTGGAGTTTAATAATTTGAAATACAAATCAATTTCCTTCACGTTTATCTTCAAGCTTGAAATAATAATCAAATTAATGAATGGCATAAGAATTATAACATTTATTCATTGTAATTTTTCTTATTTTAGGTTTTTATTATTTGGTTGATTACACTCATAATAATAATACATCATGATTACAGCTATGCATCTTTCATCATATAAATATGATTTAATGTGAGTCTTTTTATTACTTTTCGTCGTGGCCTATAAAAGGAGACATGTGTTGCTGGGGTGGGGATACGAACTCACAATCATAATCTCATGAAAAACATAATTAACCTCTTAACCAAACAATGATCAAGTTTTGCTGTTTTCCCTGATCCTATTGTTGCAATTCTGAAGATGGTTCGGGTCGGGTCCTTGTCTCGGACCCTAATAGTTTTCCGTTTTCCTCCATAATTCGTGAAACGAAAAATTATTACCAACTAGACCAAATGAGAAAATGAGAGAAAATGAGAAAATGAGAACTGGCCAGGGTTTCACCGAATTCATCCCCCTTCATCAATCGGATTGCTCCTCTTCCCAGGTACTGATATCATTTACATTGTATTCAATCTAAGACCGAAATTCAAATATTATTGGATAAAAAACGATGATCATCTTCTGGTTTTCTGGTCTCGGCGATTAGGGTTTAATTCGATTTCATGTCTTGTTAGATCAGATGCTTTGTTCATGTGAGCGCTTGGTGGTGTTGTTAAGATACAAATGTTATGTTTTCGGTCTACTATCAATTTGAACTTTTGTTAGAGTTGGTTCATAACATGGTATCAGGAGATGTAGATGCTTGAGCTTTTGGCAAGGCGGGGCTAAGCACGAACGCAGTCGGGAAGTTTTAATATTTATTTGTTGATACTTCGATAGTGTCTCATTCGGTAAGCGTCTTGCTCAAACTTCCTTTCGGGAATGAGATAGTTAGAATCTACTGTGTGTTGACATTCCGATTGGGAATGAACTAATATACGTGTTGTTGGGTGTGACTGAGTTTCCCTTAACAAATGCTTTAAACCGGTTTCAGGAGTTGGAAGGTCTGATTTGAAGTTTAGGTCTGATTTGGAGCATTGGGAGTTCCTTCTTCGAATCGATGTAACTTTTTGGTCGTCTCTTCCCTTATAACGTAGTGTCATTTCTGGAACAAATACAATGCAAATGAAGTAGGAGGACCAAGATTTCAAACTTGTTTTTATGGATGGCAAAGATGATCCGAGTCGATTTGGTCTGAGGCGATAATGTACTTAAGGATTAACTTAGATCAGAAGACCATATACTGTATCAGAAAAACGACACATCCCCTTCTACGTGAGGTTTAAAGTACATAAGTGACTCGAAGTGGGAATGCCGATATATTTGAGGAGAATGTCAATGCTGGATGCTACACCACTTGATCAACGGAGATAATTAGTTGAGCTGGCCGTCAAATCCTTCTTCAACATGGACAAGTCGGAGCTGCTTGAAGAGTAGCTCAGTGCAGATACAGCATATCCAGATGTTGCACGGTACAAGTCTCTTTGTTTGTAAGCTTCTTTTGTCGCGTTATTCTTAACGTAGCTTTTGCTTTCCCATGGAAGCTGTTTTTCAAGCTTACGCAGCGCCTCTAGCTCCATAGCAACCTTCTTCATGGTCGGCCTGTCTTCGCCTCTCTCTTCAACACACTTCCTTACTATCTCGCTCATTGAAACGTACTGCTCTTTCGATGCTTCCTGGACCAGTTCCTGATCAAGGACCTTGAATAGATTACCTTCCTCGAGTGACACGACAAAGTATGTTGCCAAAATCCTCTCCTCACTTTTCCTGTTCAACGATACTGGGTTTTCCCTTGTTAACAGCTCTGCTAGGACAACCCCGAAACCGTAAACATCGCTCTTCTCTGTTAACTGGCTAGAGAAGTAATACTCCGGGTCGTGATATCCCAGCGTCCCGTGGACTTTGGTCGATAACCATGACTGGTCCAAGGGGATGAGCCTTGAAGATCCGAAATCTGATATTTTAGCAACGACATATTCGTCCAACATGATGTTTGTGGACTTGACATCTCTATGTATGATTGGAATTGAGGCAGCAGAGTGCATTAGCAAGCTCTGTCGCAATACGTAAGCAGTTATCCCAAGAAAGCCATGGATGCCCACCCTTAGCATGGATGTGCTCGTATAGAGTACCATTCATGATGAACTCATACACCAGTATAGGTACTTCAGTCTCAAGGCAGCATCCCAGAATCTTCACCAAGTTACGTTGGCTGAGTCGAGTGAGAATGGCCACTTCGTTGATGAACTGCTCGATTTGTTTCTCGTCCACTGTCTTTGACTTATTGATGGCCACCACCCGTCCATCGGATAAAGATCCTTTGTATACTGCTCTGCTGCCTCCTTTCCCAATAATATGGTCATCGTCGAAGTTTTTCGTGGCAACCCTTAATTGCTCGATCGAGAATATCTCCGTTTCCTCGATGCTTTCTTTATCCATCTCCGAAAGCAACTGTTTTAAAGGAACCCGCCGTTCTGTCGAGAATATGCTTCCTTTAGTTTCTGAAGCCCCTTTTCTTGAGTGCTGAGTATGTCCAGCTTATTCCAATGACTAAACTCAGGAAGCCTATATGCATACGTGTATCAGATAATCTAAGTTAAAGATAACACGAGAATTCTGAAATTTTGCTTACGGGGAACCTTACCAAGCATAAATTTCCCTATTGGGAATCTTAAGTGTTGTTTGAAGCAACTGGTGCCATTTTTCATCCCGTCGCCCAAGTATCCAGGTGGGCAAGAGCATATGTAACTTCCCATCGTATTAGTACAGTTTCTTGTACAAGGACCATGATCATTAGGATCCTCGCCGCATTCGTTGATATCTGGATGTGGTCATCGCCAGCATGCGACGTGAGCATAAGATGTCAACTTAGCGTAAAGTTGTTAAAGTGTGTAACATCTTTGTTTGCTTACCTTTGCAGCCCGGAGAAAGATACGGATTGCCTTCGTAACCTGGGAGGCAACTGCAACTGTATCCTGTCGCATAATGTTCAGCGTCGAAGCATTTGGTATTCAATTGACATGCATATGAGCTTATGATTTCCTGAGTTTGACTGCAACTTCCGTTCTCCACGGACCAGTTGAGCACTATCGAGATGCTGTCATCTAAACTGCTTATGAAACCAGCGTCAGCGACATCAGCTTCTCGAACGTGAAGCGATCCTTTTCACCGGCAAAGGCATAGCTACAGTCGTTGAATGGTACTCCCTTGGTACCATTACTTGGTGGGTTGAGATAATATAAATCAATCCCAAACCCGTTTATCCCATAAAAAACAGATGTTTGGCAGCATCCTTTGCCCCTGCAGCCTTTTCCAATATCTCCCGCATCGAAACACTCGGAGTTGCAAGTCAGCGTGCGCTTATCATCATGCGTCGTTCCTATGCTTTCGATGCAATTGTCTTCGCCACTGGCTTTCGCAGATCTACCATGAAATGGATCCAGGTAAAATACTATAAACAGTGATGCTCACCCGACATCACTATTGAAACTTTATTGTAAAATATTTGGTTGAACTCAAAGTCGACTATTATTCATAGAAAAGGATGCTGAACAGATCGGGTTTGGTGCAAGTGTCCATCACCGGACCCGTATATCAGATATTTATACTATCTGCTTCTACTAGTTAGTCACGTCTATGATATAACCTTCTCTCTTGTGGATACTGTCATATTTATCGGATGATATATGATAACTTATTCTGTGGTTGTTGATCAGGAAGGTGACTATTTGTTCAATGACGAAGGACTTCCAAATGTCATATACTATGGGCTTGTACTGTGTGGGACTTTCGAGAAGTGGAATATATGGAGCGACATCTGACGCCGCAAAAACCACTAATGGTATCAAGAATCTCCTTAATGACTTGGATACAGCATGATGGATCCGTGATTAATACATCTTATCGGGCAGGATAATCTCTTCCTTTGAATTAGTGATCAATTTATCTGTACTTAATCCAATCTCAGCTCTTGCAACCTTGGGCATACTTGTCGGTCGGTCTTACACTTATTAAATTGAATTTATATACTACCCCGATGACATGCTTGTTGTTGATAATAAGAAAGAGGCATTTTACACACTACTTCATATCCTCGCCTATTCAATATTTGACACTCCCTACAGGTATTTTAGGATAGTAATTAGAGAAACAAAGGGAACGATACTTCTGATCCGTAACTGGGATTCCTTGATGTCTAACACTTAAACCTTTACTGTTGGCTCCGGTGCTTGTAGGAAAGCTTTTGGTGGAGTATAAGAAGTGTTGCATGTAATCTCATATCTTGAGTCCATGGCACAACCTGAGCCAGGGCCTATGCCGAAGGGATAAGGGACTGTCAAGCCTCCGCATTGGCTCGGGCAACCTGGCTTCGTTGTATTCATGGTGGTGATCATGCTCGCTGATGTATATTTATGGATTTAGCGTGGCTTCCAGTGCTGCCAGCGCCATGATCAGCCACCAGAAGCAGAAGCTGGATGCCGTGCTGAATGTCATAGTTGGCTTCTTGGTGCTAGGGGACGCTCACAACGGCGAGAATATTGGACAAGTATAAATCTTCGTTATGAAATAAAAGGTACGTATGCATTGATCTGTCAAACATTTCGATACGCAAGTGGATTTCTGTATTGAATACGAGCCATGTTGCGTGATCTGTTTCTGGTCTAGTGTAGTGACCATACGCTGTTCCTGGAAGCCAACTTGTCTTAAAATGTTTGTGCTTCGACGAAATGAATATATAAGTAAGCAACTCGTAGTACCAGTATGTTAGTCTGTAACTCTAACAAGATAGTCGTTAGTTTTTAAATTAGACTAGAAGCTCTATAACTATGGGCTATCTTGTTCGGTCCAAACCATAGCTTATTAGAATAACGAGTTCCAGTATCCTGTTCGGTGGTGTTGCAGCCTCGGCTACTTTTAAGGGGTTGTTTGATATCGTTTTTTAAAATAAAAACAAAATCACTTTACAATTAGAATGATTTGTTGTAAGAGAATTTATGAATATTGTACTCCAATAAAAGAGAAAACCGAAACAGAAAATCATTTTTTTTTAGTTTTCTGCTTTCATTTCATTCTTTTAGAAAAAAAAATAGAAAATGAAACAAAAAATACTTCTATTTCATCGGTCAGTGAAATAAAACAGAAAATAAAAAATAACAATGATATCAAACAAGTCAAGCTGATATATATTTTAATATGCTAAAGGTGGTGTTTAAAGGGTTTGATAATAATATTCATACCAACAAGGTATATCTTTTTTTTTCTAGAGTCTATTATTTTTGAAATTCCGATGTTGAACATGTTTGGTATGAAGTAATGTAGGAATGTGTAATCGTCTGGAAAGTTTCCGAAGACGTGTGCGAGTGTGACCAACGTACTGAAAATATATATGTTGGTCGGTGGGATGAATTGTTAACCAGAAGATCAGTTCATGCTAATGACCCGAGGATGGGTCGGGATGTACAGATGCATGTGTATGATGAATTGATAAGATGAATCGAGAATCTTGTAGAGTTGGGGCCTGCTAAAAGGACATGGTCCAATTTGTATGAATTATATACATTCATGTCCAGCTCTAAGAGGCATCGGCTTTCAATTAGAGCAGCGACAGGGCGTAGACTTTGAAAAAATCAAAGTCATCTAAGAAATGATTACTTCACACTTCTTTGAAAATATCTGAGGAAAATATTGTTGCACCATATGATCCTACATTGGCTTATTTATCTTTTCCGCAGCGAATATAGTTCCCGAGTGATTCCAAAATGAAGTATACTGAACCAAACCAGATAAACTTCTTTTTTAAGGAACCCAAAAGGTTCAGTCTTGTAGGATGTGTGTCATTGAATCTTAGATGCACATCTCACATCAGTCATCGCGATAAATTAAATTTTACTCTCTTCTGAAATTTAAGCGTGATAGTGTTTTGCTCCGTGGACCTTGCAGAAATAGTGAATCTGACAGGAGATCTGTACCATGTTTGCATATGAACACATTCCACCTACATAACTTTTCCTTGATATTTCTCAGACACCACTGATTGCTAATACTTTATATTCATAACTAAGATAAATCATCAGTTTTCGTCCATGATGCTTCCTATGCTTACCATCACGTGCTTTCTCTTGGTGTCTGCGTCGGTTGCGGCCATGCCAACCACTGTTCGAGAGCCACTCGCCACCAGCACCACCAAACCAGGCTGCCAAGGCCTTTGCGGCAACCTAACAGTTCCTTATCCATTTGGGATAGGCTCAGCCTCAGGCTGCTACAAGGATCCAACGTTCGAGATCATCTGTAACACATCATATAGTCCGCCGAAGGCCTTTTTACCAGGACCGAATAGCACAGAAGTGTTCCACATTTCAGAAACACAATTACGGGTTAAGACAAGCGTAGCGACATTGTGTTCTGCATCAAAGTTCGCCGTTTCTACTCTAAGTTTCTCGTTCTGGTATCCTTATTCCCTTGCATCTGATACGAACGAGCTCTATGTAATCGGTTGTGAAGCCGTTGGCAACATAACAGGATCCGGGACGAGTTCATTGTGTGTGTCCAAATGTGTCACCGAAGAGGACGTTGATCCGAGTTGTGGAAGCCGACATGGTTGTTGCCAGACGCTGGTTTCAGCCGACTTGAATCCTTCGTCGGTTATCCTGGAATCTGATGCAAGTCGTGGCTCGGTCGACACCTCTCTTAATCCTTGTGTTTACGCTTTTGTCGGTGAAATAGGCCGGTTCGTGTTCCGTGGTGTACCTGATCTTGACGACCCAACGTTTCCCAAGAAAGTCGCTGACAGTGTTCCAGTGGTCTTGGATTGGGTTGTCCAGGACATCAGTTGCGACCGTGCAAAGAAAAATTTAAGCTCGTTTGCGTGTCAGGCAAACAGTGATTGCAACGACGCTGATACTGCAAGCGTTGCTGGTGGCTATCGATGCGTCTGTCTCTCCGGATATCAGGGTAATCCTTATCTTTCTCCTGGTTGCTCAGGTGAGCAAATATTATCCCTTGGATCTTGCTAGTGCATGTTCTTAGAGCATTTTCAGTGGATTTCCTGTATGGTTCCCTATCCCTGTAAATAAGGATTTTGGCACCAAAAAAAAAAAAAAAGACCCGCACAGTAGATTCATTATCCCTATCTCTATAGAAACAGAAGATAATGATTGGGTGCATTTCACTCTTCCTAAACTCTTTCCATGATGATAATGACGAACCAATTCTATGAAAATCTCAAGATTGTGGTCAAAGGTCGGCAATGCTTCTATTATCTCTGCCATTCATGTTTTCGAACCTGAAGCATTTATATATATGATTGGAACCCTGTAAAAAGTTCAAATTCTAGTGATCCCTATATGCAGATGTTAATGAATGCGCTGATCCAAAGACGAGTCCATGTTCTCACAAATGTATAAACATACCAGGGAGCTACCGTTGCTTTTGCCCTTCTGGATATCTCGGTGATGGTCGGAAAAATGGGAGAGGGTGTCTTCGTGGTACCTTGAAGTTCCAGTCCACGACATTTGTACTGAGTATATAATCAGAATTTCTGTTCTTGATCTTGTTGTAAATGATAATGATTAATCTGAATCCTGACCAACATTTAGGACTTAACATTTCTCAACGATGCTGATGGTTTCATATTATCTGGATTACAAATCCAATCCTAGTGTACAAATTTTTTCTCAGATTTGTGCAAACGAGTCGGCTTTTTGTATGCAGGTATGTGCTTTGGATTCGTAGCTTTATTCATCGGCATGATATGGCTTTGGTTCATGGCGAGGAAAAGAAGGTTGATGGCAAGGAAGGAAAAGTTTTTCAAGCAAAATGGCGGATTATTGTTGAAACAACTCTCATCGACAACCAGTGAATCCATGGAGGCAACTGCCACATTCCGTGAAGAAGAATTGCGGCTTGCCACAAACAATTTCAGCAAAGAGTTCATCCTTGGCAAGGGCGGCTATAGCACGGTATACAAAGGTTTGTTGTCGGATGGGAGAGCGGTGGCAATCAAAAGATCCAAAATAGTGGACGAGGGTCAAATTGATCAGTTCATCAACGAATTAGTCATTCTCAGTCGCATCAACCATCGAAACGTTGTAAAGCTATTGGGATGTTGTCTCGAGACTGAAGTGCCTTTGCTGGTGTATGAGTTAATCTCAAATGGTACTCTCTACGAGCATATCCACGCCGAGAATGGAGTCTCCTGGCTTTCTTGGAACAACTGCTTGAGGATCGCTGTCGAAATAGCTGATGCAATAGCCTACATGCACTCTGCGGCTTCCGTTCCGATCATACACAGAGACATCAAGTCCGCAAACATCCTGTTAGACAATTCTTACATGGCCAAGGTCTCCGATTTTGGAGCATCGAGACTCATTCCATTGGACCAAACACAGGTATGCACGGCTGTCCAAGGGACATTGGGATATCTTGATCCAGAGTACTTCTTTTCGAACCAGTTAACGGAGAAGAGTGATGTTTATAGTTTCGGAGTGGTTCTTGTCGAGCTTCTAACCAGAGAAACACCGGTGGCCTTGGCAAAGAAAATGGAGAACAGGATCTTGTCCTCTTATTTCTTGGTCTCGCCACAGGAAGACCATCTTTTTGACATTATCGTCCCACAACTAGCGAAGGATGCATCACGAGAGCAACTCGTTGCTTTCGTTGATCTGATAAGAAAGTGCGTCAGCGTGAATGGTGAAGATAGGCCAACCATGAGAGAGGTTGCAACACATTTAGAACAACTACGTAGTCAGCGCTCATTAGATGATGGAATCAGTGGAAATGCTGGGACTGGTAGCTCGTCTGACGAAGAAAGTGATTTGTATCCCGTTCTAGACATAGAAGCCAACCTCGGGGATCTATATCCTACACCCGACATACAAGCGAACATCGGAGACGACTTTGAACATCGAAGACTGCTGAAAGGTAAGATAGTAGACACGAGCTTTGGAAATCCTTGACTAGACATGGCATTGCATTTGCTTCAGAACCAGTCGCACAATCTACCTATTTCAAGCTCGCTTGTGCCTGTCGTCTCTATTTTACTACTTTGTAAGTACTTGGTGCGACGAGCTGGTTACATCCATCAGTGGATACATTCATCAGACTCTCGAGTGAAGAGAGTCTAGGTAACAAGCTCGTGGCGCAGCTGGAAAAGATAATCGTTATACAGGATAAGACGAAGTACCGAATTCCTTCATCTACCCTATGGCTCGGGGTCTTTTTCACTTGGTCAATTTCTTAAAGTGCCGATCGTTTGGTTGATCTGTTGAAATGCTTGCGCAGAGAAAGATCATCGATGCTGTCCTTCATTATTTCTCCATTTGGTATGATCCCCATGTATATGGTAAGTGTCACAGGGTGGTCAATTTTTCGCTCACAAACTTGGCAGGTTTTTGATCCTGCGCGGCCTGATTTGTCTCACAAACCAGTCAGTCTGTTTCCAAAGGCACTAACGAACACTTTACAGAAAAACTCACTCCCAACCTTTATTGATTCACCACAAATACAACAAAGTACGCTCAATATTCGATTGACTATTGAATGATAAATCACTACAAGCGATGGGGATAAACGATTTAAATAATGGAAGACCCAATATTTCAAAATTGTATCTACAATGACTGGCAAAATGGAACCAAGAACAGATAGAATTTGATCATTAGGAGCAAATCCAAAATCGTGGGAAATAGAACTAATCATTA
>LIEC01006099.1:0-21875 GCA_001925005.1 Drosera capensis
AAAAAAAAAGAGTTCATAAACAATAATTAGGGAGCCTAGAAACAGAAATATAACTTTCTGCGTTTTTGAAGGGGGGAGGGGGACTAGACTATGAAAAAGAAGTTTTTCGAAAAACTAAGAGCAGCTACATTATGTTACACAAAAAGCCAGTAACTCGGACAGAGACATTCTCTAAAAGAATGTGATAACTGATAACTAAGCATCTTACATGCAAAACAGAGACAGCATTGGCCAGCAACACTCTGGTTTCCTCTGTGGAAGAAGTTTTTCCACTCAGAAGCCTCCATTTTATCTGGATACCACCACTCTCTGTTTCTTTGTCCTCGTGTTTCTTGCTCATCACTTCAAGAAGAGATCCGGGAAGCTCTTGTTCACCAGTTCTAATCAACTGGTGAAGAACAGAATGAATTTTGTTGCAATCTGTGGAACAGAACCACTTCCCTTGTGGCAGCTCCTGTAGAGCATTGACTTAAATCCTTCAGAATATGAAACTGAATGCAGTACAAGTTCATGGTCACAAGGTAAATCCTTTATACCTTTAACTCCTGGATATTGTTTCTTCCAAAACAGCCGACATGGTATTCCTTCTCGCACTGAAAGGACGTAGAAAGTTGCACCCATAACATTAGTTATCAGGACTTTACATCAAGATTGAAGCTTGAGAAGATCAACAGAGAGTATACCTGATCACAGATAATTACAGTTTTAGGGCCAAATCCTGCCGTAGAGAAATCATGGCCCCTGCATATTAAAAGATTTGGTCAATAAAGTCATTCACATAAAATCTAAGTTAAGCATAGCACTAATTAAAATATTCTACTCGTATCTAGTATTTCAAGCCTGAGGCCAGTTCTATGCTCTGAAACCTAGAAGGTAGACACCAGAAAAGCAATAGAAAAAAAAAAACACTTTAAGAGGGTCAGATCGACATATAGCTGATTATAAACCAAAAAAACTATAAGCATCCAAAATTTTACTCGTCTCAACTTTGAACTAAGAAATTGAGGTTCCTACATTTCCTATTGTGCATACATGAACTTAATTCTCTTGGCGTAGTCACGGAACTTATGTCGATGAATGAAGGAGGTAACCAGAGGGGGGATGATGTAAGATATCACTACATAAGACATCATTCAGATTCGGCTAACCTGCATAACACACAGCAGCTACTTTCTGATTCCAGTGTCTTGACAACACGGATGCAACGGCTGGATATTTGTGCAAGGGGATCAACCCCTGAGAGTCTTCCAGCAGCAATAGGATCGGCATAATTTTTCACGAGCTGTTCCCTCTCAAACTTATTTACGCAATATCTACAGTACCATTTACCAGAAGGAAGAGTTTGAACCGAAACACACTCTGCAGCACAATTACCAGTCACCGAGCACACATCAATTACAGGTGAATGTTCAACAAAATGAAACACAAACAATATGGAGAGGAGACTTCTTGCCAAAGTACGCATGGTCACACTTTTCCCACTAAAACCCAAAGTAACAAAGGATCGATAGTTCAAGTCTGATTTTGAGTTAATTGAAAAATAAATTAACCTTCTATGCAAGGAAAATGCACCAATTTTGTTTCATAAAAAAATAACATAAATGAGTAAGAGAGTCAAGTTAAAGCCATTTCTAAGATACTGTTGTATCAGGAAAAGTGAATTACATGATGTCTTTCATCAAAAGTGATAAATACTACAACGGAAACATATAGGAACCAACTCAAAACAAGTACTAGATAATCCTAGAACAGAGGAGGCTTTGACTCATAAATGGGTAGGGTTTAGGAAACCGTATCTAAAGGAACTCAGACTTATTTCATTTAACAGGGCCGTCACTCAATAACCCTAAACAACAATTCCTCAATTGAAACCAATGCTACTCTTTTAAGGATCTCTGACGTCATTGGCCACTACTAAATGACTTTACTATCTTTCTTAGTGGTCCATATGCTAAGAAACTATTGTAACAGGCGGAACACTAAGGCTCTTACATCGCATTGTGTGGAATTAAATTGTGACCAAATAAAAATTCCTGCTAAGATGAATCAAAAAACATGGTCTAACCATACTACTCTGAACCATCTACTATCATGCTTCACTGATACTGTCATTTCAACTTGGATCCTTTGGCAGAATTAATATGTCATAATTAAGATAAATCTATAAATTTCCTAACTAAGATACTTGCAGAGCAAAACTTCGCTAGTTTCTGCAGTGAAAGTACATCGATGTAAAAGATGGAAACCATTACACAGCCTACCCATAAAGAAGATGAATCTAACCTGCGTGGAAGGCCCTTCGACATCCATTGCAATTTCGAAGGTCCCCTTCATCATAACAAATGCCACAAAGTTTGTCGTGCTCTTCAGCAGGGGACTCACGAGTCAGAGAGAGAGATATGGACAACTCGTGCAACGAAACACCACTAGAAATATATATGTGCTGGTATCTGCCAAAAACAAATCAAGTCAGCATGCTTTGAAGGTGAACAAGGTACAAGAAACAAAAGAGTTCACAAGGTTTTGTAGCTTCAACTGCAGCAAAGATGACATGATCTTTCACTCGGATCATTTATGGAAGCAAAAGGAGAAGCTTGTGCGCAAGGATACTATTCTTCAGTATTCATATCACTAAAGATTAATATTCCTCTTTCCACATTTGCGAAAGCCCCACATGAAATAAATTTCCTCTCTTACAATCCATACCAGCAGAAAATGCACTGCCTTTCTCTCTTCATCTATAGAGGTGTACCTCAGTACTTAACTTTACTCTAGCACTTTACTGTACAGCTTCAAATTAAGGTAGAGGCCTCCAGTAAACATTAGCCCTTCTGTTGGGCTACTCACCAGAACCGAAGCACTTTATCCTTCACTTCACAACAATTAGCACTTTATCAAGTGTTTACTTTTTTGTGCTTTTGAGTTTTGACAACTACCAGCATCATGACTAGGGTCTCACACACCTCAAGGAGATGCAAAGGAATATGCAACACACACCGAGCGCACCTCAGAAAACGCTCGGGGTGCACCTCAGAACCCAACATGCACACAAGCGTATCTTCAATATTCTATGCAGAAATCTATTCAGTAAATTTGATAAAGCTTAGGATTGTCAAAGAATGCAACATTTCACCACATGGGTTTGTCTTAAGATAATTTATAGTGCATCATCCTACCCAATTATATTTTTCTCTCACATCCCTCTAATTTCAGGGAGCAACTTGGTGAAACAAACCTTATTGATTCTAGAGCATGGCCTATGGGATGTGATATTGAGGAGCCCGAGAATGTTCTATGGAGATCAACAACTAAAAAAGATGCAAAAAGAATTGAAAGGGTGCAAACCATTTATGAGTAATCATAAGACCCAGGACTATCACCATTCATCGTCACCTTCAGCTTTGCATCTAACGTCGACTTCCTCTTGCTTGCTTTAGACCTTAAGTATTTGAGTACTTGACTCATTCAATGCGTTACTAATACACCTATTTTCCTTCAGCTTTGCAATTGAACTTTGTCAATCTCTACTTATCTACTCTCTCTTTTTTAGTTCTCTAATCGTATGTGTGTGAATTGATAGGATTTGAATTAAGTCCATTACAAAACGAAATAACTAGTTAGCTTTATCGTTTTCTCGATGTTGATCGTGCATTTCTTTCGTAATTGAGCCTCACTTTGTCGAGCCACAAGTTTGCCTCTGGTACCATGCACCTTAGCTTGCCCCAAACATAAATAAACTCAATCTACTACAGAAGGCTGCTTCCCTTTCAATTTTTCGGGAGCTCCCAAAAAGAAATTTGATACTGCCTTTGATCTAAATAAATCGTGAGAAGATACGACATGGAGTTTGCCAAAGTAAAGCTTTGACTAGTGTAGTAAGACGATCAACCATCTTATTACACAAATTATCATGTAGCATTAATTGTAATATAATGTAAAATACTTTCTTTTTAAACCATCTTATAATGTAGTAAGACCCGAAGGAATCCCCTGGGTCTCATGAATAGATCGCAAACCCTGGGACTCTTTTAAACCAGCCGAAGCTGACAAGCTCACCATCACTAAACAATTGAACACCCGCCAGGAATTGATCTCTTGACCTCTTCATTGGAGGAGTGGACGGTTGCCAAGTGGGGTGGGGAAGCTCCCCAATGTAAAGTACTTTCATGAGTTCATCTGATGTTAAAAAAAATATATTGTTGAATTGCTTAACTGACAACGCAGCACCTCAAGTATGTGTTGAATAGAACACTGTAGCATGAGTAGCAATTTTTTTGGGAGTTTTTAGCACTATTCATCTTCTAGTCTAAGAAACCTAGAACCAACCGAATTAAGTGTTCAAGAAGACCGGTCGAAATTGACAAAATCAATACTGCTCGTCTTGTTTTATTATGTACGGTTGAAATTGACAAAACAAAAGCATATGGTCAAGATATTGAACCACTGGCAATAAAATCAACACTGCTCGTCTTGTTTTATTGTGTACGAAAATGGTGAAAAGGAAACTTAAGCAGAACAATTGGGAAGAAAAACAATTATAGAATAAAATCAACTACTCCTCCTGTCCCATAGGCCATAATACATAACACTTTTCTATTTTAATTGTCCCAAAATATATGCACCCTTTCCTTAATTGGTAAACTTTTCACACAAAATATCCTTTCACAGCTACAATACACCACATTAACTCTCTCAACTGATATAGTAAATCCTACTAATCCACTAAAATCCAAAAAAATTAAACTCACATAAATTTGCGAGTAGGGACAAATGGTTGTATCTACTATGGGACGGAGGGAGTACTTTCTATTCCGACGGGATGGATGTCAATGCTGAATCCAAACATGACTTAAAATCCCATTACAAAGTTCACTTTGAACTCCAGTTGGCCCCATCAATGACCACATTGTGGATGACACTGAAAAAAACTGTTGTAACACAATTATTTTCTATATAGCCCCCGCACCCCCCATAAAAAGAATTGAAGAAGAGAATGAGAGAGAAAGAGGGGGGGGGGGGAACAAATCCAAACAAAAGAAAAAAGCACAAGAAGAGGAAGAGAAGTGATACATGGCATTAAAAATAAAGTTATCTGAAACCAAGAACTCACGGGCTACGGCGAGATGAACAGCCAGCATGAGCCTCGAACTGAGATGGACTAATCTGCCATTCCAAAAGAAAACTGCTCTTAATTATCATTCGTAACACAGGCAAGAAAAGGAGTAGCCCAATGCATTACATGACCGTACCCTACATATTTTGTCATGCTGAATGGAGACCTATCAAAATGCCAATATTCATCCTCAAATGAAACCAACGGTAACACAATACCTCCGTCTGACAGCACATACAGAAAATCCCAGAACCCTTTTTGTAACCAGAGAGGAGCTTCTGCGCAACATGAGATACAACTCAGAGAAGTATAATGACGACATTCAGAAGCATATATTTAGAAATCGTTCAGACCTTTCCACGAGAGTAATAACCCACTTCTGTTCCATCCGGTAGCACACCACCCTCGAAGACCAACTTATGCAAATACAAATCTCTGCATAAATTAGAACCTCTATTTGACTAGTAAACTTAGAAAATAGTAGACATTGCAAACAAGAAAAATTAACAATCTTATCAAGATGGTAAAGAAAAAAAACTGACTTTCTAGTCACCCTCCCTTGGCTCTTGGTACCATAAGTTCTCGGCTTTGCACTGCTGCCTGATGATTTTTTAGCAATATCAGCGTCTACTGCACTGATAGGGAATCAAACACAAAAAGCGAAACAACATCATTTAACATGAGAAGGAAAAGCGGGAAACAATGTTCTCTTCTTTCCGCACAAGGGGCGAAGATGTTTGGAGCAAACAAAGGAAGGGTTTAGTCATCAAGCAGAACAATATTGCAAATAACTGACTGGATTTTTAGTGATAAAGGCATATCATAAAATTCTCATTACACATAGTCCGGCAAAAATGCATACAGCATGCATTTTTATCAATTATACCAAAATTAGTGTCGTTCACGCCTAACAGTAGTTGTATTTACTGGAAACCAATGGCCAAGGTTAAAGCCTAGAGAGGAGGATAAGAGCCTAACAATACAAAAGGTCACTATCATCAAGTCTGCACATAATACTCAAAACAGTCTTATCAAAATGTTTTAGTCTTGGTCCATTGATTTTAAGTAAACTGACCTAAGATCGGATATGTCATAACATATATCCATTTTTGTATAGCTATATATCAGCTTGTAGGAGCTGCATTTAAAGCAGCTAACTAGCCGCATCAAGCATCATGGCCAATAAAAAACCAAGAGAAAATATTATTAATAATAAGAAGAGAAGATTAAAAAAAAACAAAAATCAGAAGAATTATTCTAAAGATTTAAAATAAGGATTTGGTGCAGAAATTGATTCAGGATTTGATGCAAGAATAATCAAGCGGAAACAATCGCAAGGATTTGATGCAACCAACTTCCTAATTCCTAGCATGAAAAATAAGCAAACACTTCCTAATGCTCAACAAGACTGACATCAATAACAGTGGGATGAGATGATGTGACATAAAGTAAAAAATAAGGATATTTTGATATTTTTGTTAGAAAATTTTTTCATTTTAGGAAGTGTTGCAATTTTTTTCAGCCGGACAAATTTAGAAAGATGTTGCTATTATTGTTGGACGGTGGGAGTACTAACTAAACATGTATGTCTGCATTTAGAACTTCCACTACACATCAACAGATACTCTCCTATAGTCCCATTAGGACTGGGTCTGCAACTCTGCGGAGGGCATGTACCCCAAGACTTAGCCTTGTTGCTTGACTACTCCCCGTATTAAGGAATTAAACTAAATAATAAAATCAGTTCAATTTAAAAATTCAAGCTGAACGCACCCACTGCGTTTGACAGGAGTATGACCCAGAGCTGCTTCTTTATCTTTCGCATCCATAATTGAATCCGGAAGCTTCATCGATTGCTCAGGACAAACCTTTGAAGCAGATGCTGAAAACATCAAGATAGGTTAGATGGGTTCTTCACTACAATGGACAAATAGCATCAAACAAATGAAATCTACAGCACCTTTGCAAGATGTAGAATTTCCCTCACAAAAACCACCACTGGCCTGCCTAATAATCACCTCCAAAGCATCCAGTTTGGCACGCTTGCATGCGTTTAGAACATCTCTGAGGGTACTCCCGTTCTCCAAATAAATGTAATCTGCTGCACGTTTATTAGAGCTACCGGCATGCACTTCATACAGACTAGGAGCAATAACCTGCATAAAGAACACCAAGATCAACGTCCAACAAGAACAAGTACTTCTCAAGGTTATGACAACCTATATAGACTAAAGCTTGAATCACCCTCAACACCTAGGAAGGAACCAGGCTGTTCCCATTTATCTAGCTCCAGAGAACATAATGGGTTTAATTACGATCCCAGACATACATTTTGCTTTCATCCCAGCAAATTACACAAGTTAGAAACCACATGAAATCAGCAAGAAACGGGAACGATGAAACTTATCAGCAAAGTTTCTTCCAATACTCACATTAGTTCCTTGGCAGCCATCACAATAACACAATATTCCACAGCCTTTTATAACACCCAGAAGACCCAAATCACCAGGTGCCCTCATCTGCATGAACAATTAAATCTTCATCAACCAAAAAACTCAAAAGAAGCAAGACATTTGAATGCAGTGAACATAGACAGACCCACACCTTCAAGCCACGCCTGTACCGCACAGTCATCCCCTCCAGCAAACCTGTATCAAGGAGATCCTTCAGCTTCTTCGGAACCGCCTTGATAGAAACCTTCTTCGACAAGGTTGCTACATCAAGCCCACTATCTTGCTCAACTGTTTCCGCCTCAACAATGCCAACACTTGTATCCTTTAGTGATGAATTCTCATTATTCTCAGCTTCCTTCAAGCTCAGCTCCGAGTCTGATTGATTGGATCGCTTCGACACCTTCTTCTGCTCATCTCCACCATCACCACCCACCTTCATTCGCTTCCTCGAGCCACAACCTTGCACCACAGCCTCTCCTCCACCCACATTCATCGCATCCCCATCAACATTCTCCCTCCGACTCTCCACCGATCGACTCCTATTCTCATCATCACTCGTCGCATCCACAACGTCGCTCTTCGCCTCCACTCCCTCCTCCACCTCATCACTCTTTCTCTCCCCATTCAACCCATATACACCATTCACCCCATTCTTCATCAATATCACCTTCTCCACCACATCATTCCCCTTCCTCTTCCTCGCACGCGTTCTGCCCAAACAAGACGCGATCTCGTTCTGCGACCTCAACGCGAATTCCAACTCCCTCTTGTGCCCTGCTCGCACCTTTGACAGCACCACGAACTCGTCTGATTCCGTAACGTTCGCCATTGATGGACTGAAAACCCTAATTCGAATTCAATTCAACATTTGGGATTTGAAATGTGGATTGAGATTTGGGGTTCTAAGAAGAATCGGTTGATATTGGGGTTGATTCGATTGGATCGGGTGATTTGAAGCTGAATTTGAAGAAGATGGGAATTATGGGGTTTTGGTTCGTCGATGGGAATTGGGGGAAATGAGATGGTATTTGGGAATGGGAATTGGGGGAAATGAGATTAAAACTGAGGAAGTAGCAAAATGGTCCAAGAAGTATAACCATAATCATCATTCAGTTCTTGTTGCCTGTCCTTTTTTTCAAAATTCATGATTCATTCGCCACCATCCCCAAATTAATATTTTCTTTGTTTTATTTTAATTATAATATTTGATTTTTTAATTATTATTTAATAAATATTTTGAAAAAATTTATTTGTTATTTTAAAAAAATAAAAAATTTATAATAATTTACGTCAGATTGAAAAAAAATGTTAGTTATATTTGATTCTTTTACGATTCGAGTTAAATTACATCTCGACAAATACATATAATCAAATTAGATCTAAAAAAATATTATTTTGATTTATCTCTTTATTCTCACCCTATCAAACAAGGCCTATATAATATATGTGGTGATCTTTTCCTACCGAATGTCATCCGTGTTCTACTTATGTTTGTTTGGTTGCTGACTCGATGCAGGGTGAGGATAAATTCCGGAGATAATATGTTGATCATGTATACGTTTTTTCACGCCACAAGGGGTAAAAGTTCGTACAATGACAGACGCATCCGCTATATATGGGTTTCCTCGTTCTACATACACATATGTCCAAGAATCAGACTACATTGGCTTGCATCCTGGTGCACCCTTAATCCCCCTGCAACTTCATTAGGTTGAGATTTGACGACAAAAATAAAAAATCATAACTTCATAAGAACTCGGACCGAAAAAAACAAGAAATACAAAACTCTTCGATGAAGAACTATAAACATATTCAAAATCCTTAACTAGCACGACTAATATCTTGATCTACGGCGTTTCCTGTCCTGTGGTTTTTCCACTTCTCCCTTACATATTTATGGGCAAGCTTTTCACATGAGTAACCAGATGATATCCCAAGCAAGCTTTCGAAATAGGTGTGGAAATAATGACCATACGTGAACACTCACTCTTTTCCCAATGGAGAGAGGAATCGAACCGAAATTGTCCGAAGAGATTTCCTTGATTGATTGTTTCACGCCCTCTTCATTCTCCATATGCTGCATGTATCAGTGTTGTAATGATAAAGGTATATGGCCAGTCACCCCTGAATCTTACTAAGAACTATGTCTTCCATCCGATCTCATTTTCTTATGAGATGAAGCGGTGTCGGCATTGCACCAAAAGATTCGCCATGGATATCAAAAATCAGTATGAAATAGGTGCTATAGACATGATCATACCGCATTCAGGATGATACTCATCTATCGTACCAAACCAATGGAGGAACCCATTGACATTAACTTGAAACCGCCAGACTATGGGGCATGAGTACGAGCAAGGTGGTATGCATGAGATGGGCACTCTTTACACGTTTCTCGCTTAAGGAGATAGACCGTTCGATCCTAAAATTTATATGCATAATGTGTATCACGAATTAAGATTATATAACGGTTGAATCATCAAAATTTGATCTCAAACACTTGTTTTTATCATCGTTTCTCGTTAGAAACGGTGATCACCTTTCCTTCCTATTATTCTCATTTATTTTTTTGTTGTTGTTGTTGTTTTTATATAGTTATTATTTTTGTTTTTGTTTAGAATAAGGTTCAAATCACAACACTAGAAATTAGAGAACTTGCACTTTTTATTTCAATGTTGGAATTATTTTGTCAACCGCAAATACAGGTGACAATACAATAGCAATACACATTTGGATGCCAATATGACTTCCTTAATCTAGTCATATCTTTATGTTCCCTTAATATTACGCAAGTTTTCATAATTGATATATTTTGCTCACATCCTGTTAATGCTTAACCTGAAAAGTACACAGAATAAAAAGAAATTAGAGATTAGATGAAAACAAAAACATGATGCAAAAACATAAGAGTCACAATCTCAAAACCAGCTAACATTATCTTACAAATGCTTACTAGATAAACCAAATTAAGTAGACAAAGATTAGTCCACCAAATTTGCAAAAGTAAAATTATATATATGCATGTAAGAGTAAAATTGCAAGTACAGTATCTAAACTTTTCCAATCACTTGAATCATAGGCAATGCATACCTTGTCATAAGAGGGTGGAGACGATACACCTTGATCGGATGAACGGGATGGTGGTCGAACAACGCTCGATAGGGAAGGAGGCTTCGGGATGCCAGGAGGCGGGGGGCATGTGAAACATCGAGTAGCACACAACACAACGCAGTAGACCTCCTGCTTCGAGCAATAAAAGAAGACGCATCCTACGAAGCATGAAATACTTCCTGCGATGCCATTTTCGCTTGACCCTGTTCACATCATCAAGAAACGCACATCAATTCTCCTAGTCGTCGATTTCGAAAATCAAAACAAGCATAATTTTAAAATGTAGGTGCATCATTAACATCTTCATGCTTATATATAAACAAATCATAATGTGTAAATTTGCAAAAATTACCATTTTTCATGTAAATAGGATTTGCACGTCGAGAACGATTTTCACTTGAATGCTTCCCTAACGCCAGATCAGATTCTCCGAATGCTCTCAAGATATGAAAATCGCTAATCAGGAAAATCATCATCATCATCATAATCACGAGTTGGTTCCCTTGAGACATCGTCGTTCCCTCCTGACCTCGTTCTCTGTTTCTTCAAATGACTCGATGTAGGATAAAAATGTGAATCTGATGGTGTGTAGTATGCACAAGCGAGGAAGAACATGATTTTATAGGAAGAGACGAAGAGTAAAGTTAATGTTATGGATACAGAAACCCATATCTTGACATACTCTTTTAGCTAGGGGTGAATCGGGTTGGATTATGCTTTTGTTGGATCTTTATACAGGTAACTAATGTTATGTAATAAGAAGCATATTCTGATGTCTTATGGGGTTGATTCTGTTTGGATTATGGTTATGTTGGATATTTTTCCTTCCTGGGCGAAGCCAGCCAATCTATGTAACTGCTCCTAGCTCGAATATAATCAGGGGTTTTAGTAGACCATCGTGTGTGTGTATATATATATATGCTACACTTAAAATCCCTGGCTATCCGTATCTATATGATAAAACAACATTTGTCCCTGTATTTTGTTCGATGAATCGAAATATAGTGTGTTTTGAAAAAAAGTTTAATAGGAGTAGTAGATGATTATTTTTATCAGATATTTTTACATGTTTCAAATCCTTGATCTCATGATTAATAAAAAGGTCATTTTGTTACTAAACCGATCTTTTGGACAACAAAACCTGAGTCTCAAGTCACAGTCAAAGATCCAGAAAACTGTGATGAAAAAAAGACAAAGTCAGGGCTCACATTGCCTGCTGAAAATTGCATTTTAGTCACATGGGCAACCCAGTTCTCGTGCCCGCTTGTCGGACTTAATTGAAGCGGAACTGAGCCTATAATGATGTAGATATCTATACATTCATGAATGGCCCTATCAGAGAGAAGCTAAAGATCATCCCAGAAAACGTGATGTGAGTAAACGTCTCTTATGATGCTCGATTAAGAGTTGAGAGCATATTGTTGCAAACAATTTTTCCGTGCTGATCTTAACCGAATGAATGATCATTGTTTATGGATATATAACAGATGGGGAGGTCAGGGAAGTCTTGTGTTCAATGCACTTGAAGGTGATTTTATGAAGCCAAGGATCAAAGAAGTATAACTATACAATATCATGAATTCATTCATCTTGGGAATGCTTCACCATCGCTCAATTTATACAAGTTACGTCATTTGTTGTTTGATTATATGCGTTTGTTATACAGGTTGATGAACTCCTAGCAAAGGGTGTCCAAGTGACAGTATACAACGGCCAAGTAAATCCTTCCGGTTTGCAGGACATTTCGGTTCTTATTTCCATATGAAGATAAACCTATGGATTGATCTATTTTTCTATGATATGTAAGCTCGATGTGATATGCGCAACCAAGGGAACAGAAGGTTGGGTGTCGAAGCTCAAGTAAGATTCTCACTCTGATCGCCGATGTTTCATCAATGTCACTGTACCATCTTCTGTTACAGTTCATGAGATAAATCTATATGGCTTATTAGTATTGACTTGAAAGGTTTTTTTTTGGAGCAATATTTTTTGTTGCCTTTTTTAGGTGGGAAGGTCTGAATAGGTTCCATATCCTGGAAAGAACAGCGTTGTATTGTGGGGATGAACAGAGCACATCGGGCTTCTCAAAGTCCTACAAAAGTTTCCATTTTTATTGGATTCTAGGAGCTGGCCAATTCGTAAGTCCTTACCCAAATCCCCGTTTTAAAAAAAAATAAAATGTCATATTACAATAACAATCAAGAAATATAAGTTTAATGATAAGTTTTTTTTTAAGTTTATGGTCAGAATATTAGGAAATAATTTTTCTATGCAGATTAAGAGATAAGTTTGTATGTATGTCTTGTTTTATTAAAATGTCCTTTCACATTGTATATTTTACAAGAATATATGGATATGTGCTTTTCCTTTCATATGGCCGCGATAGCTCACAACTCAATCCCAATTGTGTATTGTATCACCTTAACTGTTCCATAGGAAATCACTTATCCAGTGATGACTAATGTCGTCCAAGCACGCTTAACTACCTATTTTAATTAAATTTCAAAGAAAGGAGGAGTACCATCTATGATCTCTTGATGAAAACGTGACCGTGTGTTTGATTTTGGGTTGTTGCTGCAGGAACCGGTGAGTCAGCCATGCCTGGCACTGTCCATGGTGCGCAACATCACTCACTCCCCTTCTGCAACCACCACCACCACCACCACCTCACTCTGATTCATCGCATTACATCAAACCAAACCAACCACAGTACCACTCAACAGCAACACATGAGAGAAAGAGAGTAATAAATCAGCAGATGTCAGCAAACTGCAGCAGATAGCACAAAGAAGATACACACACAGAGAAACAAACAGATTAACTAAAGAGCACACTGGCAGTGGACAACAAGGCAGAAGCTGAAGAGAAAACAGAGCAAAGCTGTCTTATCATTTCAAGATCTCTTCGACAGCTTTGGTGAAACACTGCAACAGTGCAAGGGGAGGGTGGTAAAAATACAGGGTGTGATGAACATAAGCAGCAAGATCAATACGGAAAAGCGCGGCAACTACGTTACTCTCTTCGTTGCAGATCTGTTACGAATATTAGAGAGTCAATATCGGGTGGCTTGTCTTTGAGGAATACTCATTTATTCAGCAAAGCATAATCATCACTTCACCATTATTTTCCTTTGACCATGGTTCTCTATAGCCCCCCAGCTTCATGAACTAAAGATACACGCTTTATGATTTTCCTTTCAAACTAAGAGATTCCATCGGTCATGTAGAATTTTCAAAGCTTTCCTGCCTTTAAAACATGTCAGGATTTACTTAACTACCACCACGACAGGATGCTGAGACCATCGATATCACCAAGATCATCTGACCCGATATTTGGACCAAGGAAATGAATGCATAGACCAGAGGGTATTAAGCTAGTACACAGCTCAAAGTTTCGGGAAACTCAAAGCTTTGGGAAACTCAAAGCTTATAGTTTCTGTAAATATGGTCAACACAAGAACTTCATTATGAGAATCCTTTCACACCTGAACCTGAGTGTTAATCTAGAAATCTACCGACTTCAATAATAGGATTGACAGATGAAAGCCCACAAAAAACGATAGGTTTTCATGCATATGAATTAGAGCAACGGACAGTCATGTATTTCCATCCATATAACAATGGAGTTGTGCAAGAAAACATGGAAAAGCTGATACGAGAAAGGAAATATTGCCAATAATCCAACTAATTCGAGAAACCATTTCACTCATCAAAGTACAAAATTGGCAAACAAAACTGCTTCTCAATCAAGCACACTGTTGGCACCTTCAAATACCAGATTTGCCTCCAAAAGGAGTTCTACACGCTATAATAACACTATAACAGGATTACATCTAGTGCACAACCATATTATAGTTTTCCATATTCTAAAAGAACGAGAGAGAAAATTACACCAGTAACAAGGATACGTCACTAATGACCAGAATTTGAACAACGGCTCTCTACTCTCCAGCATCACAGCAAAAAGCTCAATGAATTATACCTCAAAGTCTAAACAGATTCAAACCACAGGGAAGGGCCAGCAAAGATAATGGTGTCGGATATTTTATTTCACTATCTTTAAATAATATGATTCAAAAATTACATCTGAGCCCCAAGAATGGAGAACATAATGCACAATGTACAGCCTCTACCATGAAGAATGGAAGCTACACGCTATTGATGTCACACTTTGGTAAACAAAAAGAAATAAGATAATGCATACTTACTTCCGCAGCACACCAATGTTACTCGATCTTTTCAAGAACTTCAAGTCTCGTTTTTCTTTTCCAACTTTTCATAGTAGCAACGAGGTTTATTAGCCCTATAATTTGACTCTTTGTGTATTCCTGCATTGAGATGAGTCAATTTCTTGTCACAAGACAGGATTTTAATGCAAATTCCCCAATGTTCGGAATACATGAATCTCAAGTTTTTATATGAAAAGAACAAGGCCCTTTTTCCATACCGGGTGAGCATGTGCCCAGTGAACAAACTCAGTTTCAGGGAGGTAGTAAGCCTGTTGCAATGACGAAGAAAATAAGAGTCACATAACCTAAGTTCCCTCTTTCAATAGACAATGCGACCTGGTGAACAACTTTTACCTTGACAAAAGTCTCTACTATTTGTAGCTTAGGTTGTGGGTCTTTTGAAACAAAATGCTGGAGGCCATTGATCAAGACCTGAATAAAAAAAAAACACGTCAATTTAAATTAGCTAGAAAGGTTGATAAGCCAGGAAGTGCTCAAGGTTCAATGTTTTTCCACATTTAAAAGGTTAGGGTTTTGCCAAGAAAACCTGTAAATCCAAGGACATAAGAGCTCGGCCTTCATCCGTGCATCGCTTCACTCGTGATAGACCCTCAACCAATGTTTCTGCAACTATTTCAACCCCATAATCCAAAAGGAGCTCCTGTACCTGGATCACAGAAAAGCAAATTTTTTAAAAAATGAATAGTTAATCAAATGCAATATTATGTCAAACATGTACCTCCTTGTGAATATCCCCATGAATAATTCTCGTTCTGTAGTGCTTGAATTCTCCCAACAGAAGATCAACATAACTGCCAAAATGTAAGGGATTAGAGCACACCTAAGAATGAAATGCTCTAGTACAGGCTGAAACAGAACCGAAAAAAAGGTTAAGTGCTAGAAGTGCTCCAAATATTTCACATGTAAGGTAACTACTTGCTTCAGATGTGCAGTCTTACACTTAATAGCTCTAATAACTATGTCCAAGCCATCCTCATTTTCTGATAAATATTCACATTTCCAGAAATATACAGCAACTATTGTAAGAAATCTACATACCCGTTATGCTCCATCCCTAGCTCCTTCACTTCCCATTTTGCATTAGCAATTCGATCAACGTACCTGAGATTAGTATTAAAATTTCCGAGGAAGTCAAATGGAGAAAGCAATATAGAATAGATAAGCTATAATAGAGTGAAAAAATAACACGAATAGTTTTTGTAGAACAGCTACACCCAAAACAATCAGTCATGTCAATATTAGATCAACATAAAACACTGTTAACGGTGATGAAGAAGCATTTCTAGGATGTCAGCTCTCATTCAAAATGACAAAAGGAAAAAAAAGGGTCAGTGCCAACTTGCATAATTTACATTTCAAAGCTTAGCTAGAAAAACCATATAGAGCAGTAGTGTTTGAGCATATATTTACTTAATATAAGCAAGGCGAACACGGTTCCTGAACACCTTGTGGAAACATATTCCAAACACCTAATAGGCGGAACCTCACATATGAGAGCATTCCCTAAAATTAAGTCTACAACTCATGTACATCTACTCAATGGCCACAACGTAGTACGTGGTAAATTGGTAATATGGGTTCTGGTTGGCTGATTGGGTCTTGGATGTCGTAGACATCTGCATAATTGCATATTTGTATCCTAGGCAATAGTAAAGATAGTACCTAAATGTTCCAACGACCATCTCCAAATAAGGAATAACATCGTACTGAGAATAAAAATGATAATTCAATGGCAAATGTAATAACTTTGTCAGTTTGGTAGATTAAAAATAAAATCTCTGATTCCCTTACTAACCCGTTGATGTGAAGTAGCAATTTTGCAGTGGTCCTGTGAATATGCTCTACAAGATCTGGCACAGAGTCTACCTGATAAAAGAACAAATTTCACTCGTTCAGTTGTTCAAAAACAGAAGGATGCAGATGTTAATATATCAACTAGGAAAATAAAACTAGAAACATCAACAAAAATGAAAGTACGTACCTTAAGCAATGAATTTTATTACATTAACAAGATTAAATCATTAAAACTTAGGATTTATGGTGGTATTTACAAGGACATGATGATGCAACAGCTCGTTTTACCAACAAAGAGATATTTACTATTTGGAATCTTCGACAGTAGTGCAAGCCATAAAAAAATGCATACCAAATACACAAAGAAGTCTTCAACTATAGTTGCATTACTTCGTAGCATCATTTGTTGAAGATGAGGTTTTGCTCTAAGCAATATTCGAGCAACAAAAATAATGGTATCAACAGCCGTGCACCTCTCCTGCAGTGAAGTAACAAATTAAGAATAGAATGAATAGGCAGGGCTGCTTCCACCCCTTGTCATTAGTAAGACCACCACAGTAACAAAAACTAAGTCAGTTGCACCCACCACGTTATTTGTTTGTATTTACAGCAAAATTTAGAGCGAGTAAAGCATTTCACTCTTTCATATCTATTTTCTAGCATGCTATCAGAGCAAGTAGAACACAAGGGATGTTAGAGTATCTGGAAACTATCATTCACTCTATAGTCTAAATGTCCGCACAGCTACTTCTAAAGATAATTTCTATGTCAAGCTGAAAATAAATGCTATAGCTCGAGGGTCATGAAGATTTATCCTCAATGTAATAATGATTAAAAGATTGGTGCTTCATCCATATCAAATGAAAAAAATAAAATAAAAATGATTATCATATTAAAACAAAAATTAAAATAAATAATTGAAATTATATAAAATTTAGCTCTGTTTGAGCCCTCCTGCTTAGGCACCCACTAAGGCATTCGCCTGATGCTGTCATTCATAAGATTGATCAAACGCCATGCCAATATGCCACAATAAGGGTGATGATCAAATTCAATACAGAAGCAGGAACAGCTGAATATCATATAACACAGAAAGATGAAACATACTATTACTAAACGGACACTAAGTCAACAATAACTGGTCTAGCTATCGTGTACCTTCAAACCAAATGCTGAATTTGGAGGATGACTGAAAGTTGTACCGGGAGGGGTCGCAGGTGCCACATCCATGTGCTTGAATGCTTCATTGAATGAGACAGGAGAAGAAGAAGCCGATTGAGCTAACTGGGATTTAACCCACTGATCACAGTCTTCTGTCACTCTATTTAATGCTGTCTTTAGGCGATCTGCAGGCATCCATGAAGCTAAGGTAAACTACAACTGAAGCAGGATAAAATCTATCTGAGAAACAACCAGAAATATGATATAAGTGCCTGAAGATTGAAGAATTGATCACAGAGATCAAGTTCCAGGAGGACGGAGATAGGGAGGCGGACAAGAAAGAAAAAGGTGGCTTACAATTAAGAGAGTTGGTCAAAATTTTCCCATTGGGGTAAGCGTCCTGGCCAAATGTTTGAAACAGATAATAATAATAGACTCCAAACAACTGCTGTGCTCCCTGCAACATTCAACTGGATCAAAGAAAAGCATATATATTCAAAGGGGGAAACCAAAGACTACAGCAAAAGATATACCTTAAATAGCTCAGTATTGATTGTTTCCAGCTTCTGCATAAGTCTCGCATATTTGTCAATAAACCTAGAATGAAAATGAATTAATCAAGAATTAAAATAAAACGAGGTTAACAACACACACCAGGATATGGATAAAAGATCAAGTCCAAGCATAACAAAGCAATTCACCTTAAAAGACAAAGTGAAGTCCCAGTTTGCGCCATAGCCTCTTCACCTTTCCACTGAGAGGAGTGCTTTCGTGGATGACTAGGTTTAGAAACACGGCTGGGAAGTTGGCTATCTTCATCAATGAAGTCAGCAAGAAGATCTTCATTCTCATCCTCTGAAACAGTGCTCTCACCCTTTGTATTGTTTCTGGAAGAGATGTTATTACTCCGACAAGAAACATGGCTGTTTAAAAATGGTTCCCCAAAAGCACTAGCCCCATCAGAAAATGAGGTCGAGGCCTGAGATTCTGTAATAAAGGGATTCACATTGCTGAACCAATATGAAAATCCATCCTTTATCCCAGTCTCAGCTGAAACCGAAAACTTGTTGGTTTGGTGGACGTGAGCATTTGCCGAATTAACATCCGATTGTGTAATGAGGGCAACTCCATCACCCACAAGGCCGGAAAAACTGATAGTTTGCACTGCTTCTGCAGGCAATTTCTGCCAGGTTTCCTTCTCCAAAACCATCTTAAGTGCCTGAATTTTATTTGAAAAGAAAAAAAAAGAAAAAAAAGGCAAAAGAAAAATGAAATATCAAGGTTTTGCATCGGTCAGCATTAAAGTCAATGGATAAACAGTAAAAGAAGCAGTATAGCCAACTGAGTTCACATGCAGACCAAATCCTAAAAGATGTTAACACCTTGAACAGAAGCATAGAAACTAACTTTACTATGAAAGAGGTCATAGATGTTCAGAGCTACTCGACAACCACAATAATTGCTAGCTTAGGTGACCTACCATCTCGTTTGTGCAGCTTTAGTTTGACAAATAATGCACAAGCCCTTCGAAATAGGAATTAAACCACAAGCATCCCACCACCACATGAACACCCGTCACGAAATAGAAAAAAAGTATTTTGTTCTGGCCATGACTACCAAAAGCCAACAATAATGTAGAAAGGAAGAAGTATTATTTAAAGGGATAAAGAATATATTGTAAAACAAAATACATAAAATAAAGCCAAATTTCAAATCATGGAGTTAATAACCAGCTCTACATTGTGTCATTGCACTTACTCTTCTCTTTTTTTCTCTCCTGGTTGGTTGTCACCGTTATTGCAAAGAAAGAAGGATGCACGAAAACTACATATCTCAAAGGTATGCACATATTCTTTTGAGAGTAAATGCATGCACATTCAAAACAATCTGTCCCACAAAATCAACTCACGTGTATATTTTGCCTATGGAAACTTGAGAAGTAGTGTTCACATGCCACCGTCAATTTATTCCTGAACTCAACAGCTTCAGCTCCACAGAAGGCTTCACCAGACAAAATGAAGACTTTCAGATCATCATAATTTCTGACAAATTGGTGAATGCTAGTCGAGTTGAAAGCAGCTGAAGAAAGCAATACTGAGACACGAGTTGTTGTAAGTTGCCACAAACTTTTTCGTCCTCTTTGTAAAGACTGGGAAACAAAACCTGTAGCATCTTTCCGTAATTCATACCATGGCGATCCATCACCTGATACAGAAGTTTCCTCATCTATTACCACATCAGCCGACCTACTCAAGTCTACAGCATGGAAGCCATTATTCACCAAGGAACCAGACGAGGTAGATTGACATTCATCAGTGCTTGACAAAACGGGAGCACTGTCCTTATGCAACCCATTATCCGTGGCATAGTCACTGCTTCCAGAGACTGATTTTTGGTGAACTTCAGACCTACCAGAAACATCATCTTCTTTCTTTAAGTTATCCTGCATCTGAGAAACCTGAAACAGTAACATGGACAATATCAGCATTGGTTAAAAAACTTAGATTACTTAGCCTGCCGATTTTCTATTCAGGACAAGAACTCAAGCTACTTATAGCACTATGTAATTTATGTTATTAATTAGGTTCTTGAGAGTTGAGATTCAAGAGGGACCATTATAAGAAAAGCAAAGAGCCAGAGCGTTCCAAGAGAGGAAAAGAAACAATAAAAAATTGCAAGCATGGTCAACCTAATCTAATCAGTATAGACAACAGATATACGGAAAAGAAGGTAATAAAAAGCAAGAAAGCTTCCAAGAAAAAATATATGCCTACCTGCTCAATCACAAACAAAAACAACAAAGAAACAGACCCTGATAAAAACTAACCAAATCAGATGTGGCAAATTTTGAATAGGAAAACCAAAGGAGGAAGATTTACAATCACCAGCACACAACTTGACTGTTTCTGACGAGAAAGAAAATCAAAACTCAAACGACGTAATCTAATATTTTTACCTTACTATCCGGCTCAAAGCTCATGATCGCATAATATGAACACATCAACATAAATAATGCAGCCAGCGTTTTTAATAAGCACTGCCTGAACTTAGATTCTGGTATCCTGAGGCACAGGTCACTGTAGGTAAATCTGGAACTGAAGCCCAATCAAGAGACAGGCATGTCAGAACTTCTGTTGAAGATAAGACAAGAAACAAGATTGAAGTTAGAAACACAGGAACCATACCTATTCTGCACGGCTTCCATGTTCAGATCCTGCCCAGAAACAGCTGAATAAGCATAATCTTACATAGAAAACGGATCCATAACAGAGAATTGTTTTAGACAGACAAGAAGGTGAAACAAAGCTTTCTTTGCATACAAAACTTAGCCAGAAACAACTAACAAGCACAGAATTAGTAAAAGCATAGAACAAAGAGGATTGTCTGGTAGAAGCTCACGGCAAACACATCCAGAAAGAAGCTAAAGGCAACAACAAAAATCAAGATTGCCACGTAGACATGAGAGGTAGAGATACACACGGGAAAAATCTAACTGGAGCAGACTCGGAAATAGAAATTAATTATCGAAGAACTATTATTCTGCCTTGAAAAGCTTCATTCTTCTTTAGTCACTGAACATAAGTGCAATGGCATCTCCATAAAAAAGGCCAAGTCTCAAATAGCTCAAGTTTGTAACAATCGTTGTCAAAGCATTGCTAGGAATTTGGGCACAAGCACCCTAGACAAAGACACTAGACTCTCCAACATTTATGGGTCTTTTTTTCAAAGGCATGTTCCGATTTACTTGATGTGATATTTTCACCTGATTTGACTAAAAGGAAAGGTTACTATAGACCATTAAAACTTTTATCATTATTTTGTGAAATCATTGGTGTGAGAAGATGTAACATAGAGCAAAATCAATAATGATGTAATAAATAGCACGGCATGAATGTGTAATTCCGAGCCATCTTGAACTATATTTCCAAACATGGTAATTACCTCTTCCACCAAAGCCTTCAATATAGAGTGAGTTTCCACAAGCACTTCTTGC
>LIEC01006100.1:0-17270 GCA_001925005.1 Drosera capensis
CTGTAAACGGGATCAGCATCTCCCTCACTTGCCTCAAGAACAGCGATCAGTGACAACACTGTGAGACACCACCACACCCAATGGGGCAAACCCATCTGGGAATTTCAATAGAGAACACAGAAAAGTGAATTGGAGGTTGAAATTTTGTGAAATGGAGATGAATTTGATCTGTGTTTGGTATCAATTGAGAGAAAGATTCCAGCTTGGAAATGGGATTGGCGATTTGGGAAGGGAGATAGGGAAGGTGGAGAGGAGTAGAGTTTGTTATGTTGCCATCCATGTAGAGTTGTCCCTATACAAATATTATGAATTGTGACTCGTGTTGAGACATTAACTTTTCTCTTTTGCTTTTTGTAGCGGTTTGGACTTCACAATCTGACCATTAATATTGTCATGTGTTATGTCTTATATCAAGGATATGAAAGCTTTATTTCATAGATCCTTCAGTTATCAGAGTGTTATTCGCTTTAACTCATACAGTTTAAAACATGATGTTAGGATGGACTATATTCAAATAAATTTTCACTTACATAAAATAAAATTGAATGTCAATCCATATAACTAGAGTGAGCATCATTCATATTATAAATTGCATATTTTTTGAGAAATGTTATGTAACATTGTTTAATAAAATAAACAAGTTTTTTATAAATATATATGTGAGCAAATCCAATGATGGCTTATGTTTGTTTTGTCAAAACATAAATATAATTTTTTAATTCAATCATTTCAATAAGGTTATTTTTGATGATAAATTCGACATTTTGTCAAATTGATTGCCACATTTGATTATAAAAACAAAAAAGATAAATTATAGCAACGGATCAAATTGTGTTAAAACCTAATTTTTTTTTTAAAAAATACAAATTCAATATCAAGCTTCGACTCAATCTTGACAATTTTTTAGGAGACATTGTCAAAATATAAAATACTAGTATTAATGATTATGACAAATTTATATTATTCATAAAAAAAAATTAGTTACATCCATACAGAAATATCAAACAATATTAAACATATTTTAAAACTGTGTTTGTGAATTGTAAAACGAGGAAGAGGGAAGATAAAAGATTATGTTAAATTAAACTCCCAACAAGCATGTTTGGGAGTTTTGGGAATGAGGGAAGGTGAGGGGATGGGGAATAAAGGTAAAATAATATTTTTTTATTGAATTTTTCAAATTGATGGTTTTAAGAAAAATAAAATGTAAAAATACAATATCATCTTCACTTAAAATTTCATCTTTTTAATATTATTTAAATAAGGATAAAAAGATAGTTTTATCCTTTTTTTTTCATTTTAAACTCACAAATAACAAAAATAAAGTAATTTATATTTTATTTTCTCAATTTTCAAACAAATCAAAATGAAATTACATATTCTACCTTCTTTTTTCTCCCTTTCATTTTACATTTTACCTCTCTTTACTATATTTAATTAAAACTTACAACTAAAAAAGCCTAAGCACCCCCTTCATAAAACAATGTCCAATTTCACTGGGGCAAGTAAATGAATGTGGATTGATCCAAATAATTTATCGATTCTTCTGTCCCCAAATTTTTTTTTTCTTACACAAATCCACCATTGTGATGCGCGAATTCTCTACAGATCAAAAAAATTGGGCGAAAACTTGACCCGTGACACCAAACCAGATCGAGTGGCTTGGGACTTCCTAGGGCACCGATGAGTCATCTTGCAATGGCTACTCATCTGCACCTTTGAAACCGAGACACGATGCGAACACGCATTACTCGTGTGTACGGTGAATCATCTTCTCAGGTTTTGTGTGTATTCCCATTTGTAAATTTGCTCAGGAAGCAGTGAATGCTTGTTGTTTTGCTGTGTTCTCTGATGGGTTTTTTTAACCTTTTGATGATTATTATGTGATATGCAGTTTGGGATGAATGTGTGAGGTCGCAGGTTCAGTTTGGGATGAATTTTGTGTGTGGGAAAGTAGGTTTGTATGTGTATTGTGGAAATCAGTAGTCGTTTTTGTACACTCGCTTGAACGCACAGAGATACCATGTCGTTCTATCTCTACCAAAAATCCGAACCCACGATCGAAGACTCGTTATGAATCTTAGCAATAACTACACGAATTCAATGGTTCAGACGATATCAAAGCTTAAAATTGACACCTATTGAGTTGATAGTAAAGAAGGGGAAGGGGATGAACTTTGTGGAGGGCTAATGAAGCAACGAACAAGAGCCTCTAGAAACGATTGGATGTTTGATTCGCCATCGAGTTTCGCTTATTTTTTGCATGCAAAGATCCTTTTGTAGTATGATACGGAGTCACACTAACACGCTGAAAGTTTTGAACTGTAGCATTGTGTGGAAGCATAGATCTTTGATGCTTATGTTTGTATTGGAGACTAGAGTTGAGCTGTAGCCACGTAAGGTTCGACATGTCTGTTCATCATGGCTTATTAATCATGTTGCTGCTACTTTTTAAGGGGATTTTCTTAAGGTGTCAAGACACTGAAGAAGCAGCCGGAGACTATGAATATTTCTTGGCAAAGCTGGAGTTTGGTATGCATTGGCGCATTGAAGTGCTACTATATAGGTAGAATTCCTGGTCTTTCAACCTGATATAATAACCGTTATTGTAATCTCTCGAGTAATGCATTACGAACCTATATCATGCCTTTTCCCCCTTCAAGTGAATGCTTGCAATGCTCGAGTTTGAAGGTTGCTTTGCAGTTTTCCCTCATCCATATATCACTGAAACATGAATATATGCATGAAGCACTGATGAAGGAAAACTAGTTGAAGTATATAATAGCATTCATCTCTGTCACACATTCTGCAGGAAGCCCGAGGAGAGCATCCATATAGCCATCCTTGAGCGGTCCAAGTGTTGCTATGCCGACCAGCCTGCACCTTCCGTCCTTACCCCGTCTCTTTCCTTTCGCACTTCCACGTTTTCCTAGTGACTCATCGGATGTCAATACGATCTCCACGATAATCGGAGGAGCCTTGTACCCGTCCCCTATGGAAAACCATTACTTTGCGCTGAATTTGATGTCAATCTGGACAGAACAACCTGGGAGATTAGTCTTGTTGCTATCCACAGCATGAAATGCCTAGGTATGCACTAAGTACATCAAGTTTTAGCTCTCTTTAACAAAGAAGAGATATATTCTGTGATCCTTGGCTACATGGACTAATCTATAAATCTTATTTTTCAGGTAAACCTATATAATGACGCATCCAACAAATATGCTTGGCACAAGATATCATTTTATCATTGGGCATTGCGAGTTGACCATAAAGATGGCAATTGACAGATCTGACGAGTTACCGATAAATTGACAATGTGAGTTGGTTCTAGACCTGGTGTGATCAATACCTTTCCAGATTCTTCATTGATGCTTCCCTGAAGAACTTCCGGGACGATCTCAATCTTGAGAAAATGCGGCATCGGCCAGCCATACATCTTCGTCGTGGCACTGGTCACTGGAGGGATGTACACCGTCTTTGGATCAAAACTTACCACGACACTATCACTCAGGTCTCTATCACTCAACCTCGTTCCATGTCCAGCACCCTTCCCTCCGTTCGCATTATATTCCAAGTTATAGCCACTGAATCCGATCTTGCATTCATCCAACGTCTTGATCGCGACGTTGTAAGAATCCGTCTTGGGTTTGGCAACAGCCAAGGCACGAACCGGTCTAGTTCTTACGCGCTTGGACAACAATCTCGCTCCGAGCTGTGGTTTTCCTGTGGGGTTCTTGCTTAAAAGATGAGGGATTGTGGAGCAGTGAAGATGGCAATCCATGCTGTTTTTGTAGGATGAGAAAACTTGGTGGTTTTGCTTTTGTTGAGAGCTTGCAAGATTATATTTTTGAGTTTTGTATAATGAAATATTTGTTGGATTTGCTTTGTTTCATGAAACTATGCGGGCAAGCCATGTGTGACTTTGCATATACGTAAATCAAGGGAAGACGCAAAGAAAACGAAACATTGAGTTTAACTGATTTTCTGGTGCATGATTTTCTTTGTTCATATTAGGCGTGCTTGCTTCATGCACTTTACATGGGAACGAATTGTTTGCTGGTGCTAGCTTGGGAAGTTTCATAGTTGTCGAATCGATTAAATCATGTTTCGATGTTCGGTTCGAGTATGAAGTCTCGTTTCATCAGAGTAACATGGTTTGGTCCTTAGGGAGACTAGGTTCCGGTGTGAATAAATTGAATGCAAGATTACTAGTATATCAACGTGTGTTTCAAAACAAACATAATTCGTATTATACATAAAATTATAAATCATGTTTCATCGTTGGATGTAAACCACAACTCATCGTTGGATGTAAACCACAATTCGTCCAGATAAATTCTTCTGTACCATTTTCGTCATGATTAAAAAGACTAATGTATTCCTCCGAAAATCTATGACTAAATTATTTGTCATGACCACTTCTTTATACATGTTCACTTGGTTACAATAGTATAATAGACAGATTATTGAGTGCAAAGACGAATTCAAAGACTGTGAGCTCGAAGAGATATTTTTTATTCTTCTATGATATGCAACAAGTAGGGAAACTCACATGCTGAGGGAGCTGATATCACCTTATAGATATTTTCAATCAAAATAAGGGAAACAGTTATGCAATGATTTTTGATGGTGTCATTCTTGTTACTTGTATCCGTATCTTGGAACACTGGTTCATATTATAATACAGAATCCCGCGGCATTATGACTAAACCTATATGAACATGGATTAGCCTGTAAAGGCCATGGAACTGGTTCACCACGCCATTTACGTTTTGGTCAAGCAGATTGAACCAGAGAAATCGTTGCGTTCATGCAGACATTCAGTAGGAAGGCTGAGGAACGTGTTCATAAACAGATCGTTGATCGGCTCAACGCTGGCCGCGCCTACCAGCCTGCATAGGCCCGCATTGTCCAGCCTCTGCCCCCTTCCGCTTCTCATCTCTCCAGTGGATTCTTCTGATGTTAGTATTGTGGCGACCAGCAAAGGCGGTGCTTTGTATAGAGTCCCAATGGAGAACACGAACTTGGCCTTGAATTCAAGGTTAACCTGCCAACAAGTTCAATGCCAACTACTAAGCAACTAACTAGGAGGATATATCATTTCAATCACCCCGTGATACAATTCAAGGGTTCAATCACAGTCTCGGTTCTTAGGGTTCAAATCTGGACAGATGCAATGATCTTCTTGGATTCATTGACTCCCTAGGCCAAACCCTTCTATCCATTTTTCAACAACACGTTAGTTACATCTAAGACGATCTTTATGAGCTAGTAATGTACCGGGATGCATGATGACTCCCGGCTCAACATCCAAAATCAGCTAGAAATGCAAGAATGAAAGTGCGGAACCAAATTGAACTAGTTCCATACCTTGCCAGATAACTTGCCAATCCTCCCTTGAAAAACCTCAGGGGCAATCTCAATCTTGAGAAATGGAGGCAAAGGCAAACCCAAGAACTTAGTAGTTGCATAACTCAATGGAGGAATATACAGACCTTCAACATCAAACTCACCTTCACCTTCTACTTGTTGTTCATTGACCACTTTTCCCTCCCCTTGTCCGCCGCCACCGCGAGCATTGTAATCGAAATCAGGGTACCTTGCAATGCCCAGTTTGCATCCCTCCAAGCTATCAAATCTCACTTTGTAACTTGACGAAGAAGAAGATGACGATGAAGTGAGTGAAAGTGAAGGAGCAGATGAAGATGAAGATGAAGATGAAGATGAAGCAAGAGCTATGTGTTTATGGATATGGTGCTTTGGATGAGATGAGAAGATGAAGGTGTGTGACTTGAAAGCAAGTGTGCGATACCTCATGGCTTCAATATGAAGAGGAGTTCAAGATTTTGGTGGTTTTGAGTTTTGGCTATTGAGAGCAAGAAACTGTGGTTTTTACAAGTTTTGGACCTTTGGTTCATGGGATATGAAAATATGTGGCTAGTATCAAAGTGGAGAACAGCAAGGGGCTTTTCTGGTACCCAAGCGAATTATGAGAAGGGGATATACCTTTGTGTCTCTACAAAGCAGGAACTAGAGAAATGCATAGAACTTAGATCAGTAAAATTAACCAACCTTGGTATATACGCGTAACATTCGAGTGCAGCACAACCTTGCCGTTGTCCATCTGCAGTCAGAAGAAAGAACATAAGTTATTCAGCTGCTTATCTAGTATCTACAGACATCACGAAAAATATTTGCAACTTAATAGCAGTATAGTGAACGAGTCGGCAAAACTAAAATAGGATCTGTCAGAAGCATTAGGCTGACCAACTCCTTCGCGGATTCAGATATAGAACCCCTTGGTCCAGGCGAAAGATATCTCAAACAAATAAATTGTAATGCACCAGAGGGACATTAACAACACGATCCAGTCCACACTACAATAAGCACCAAGTCTCACTTGATCCAACCTGACTATTTGTCATCTGGTATCCTCATTCATGGCAACGTGAACCCAACTCAACCAATAAAATTGATCAAATGAGAAAAATATCATCATCCTAACGTGAGCCTGGCTTTGACCTGCTGGAGTACTACTGCTCACCCCTAAAGCCAATCAGCATATTTGCCCCTGTAAACATTATGTATAGTATGTACTTATCCTGCATAGAGCTACGGGATTTTGAGACACCGCCCCAATAACGCTGTTGATTCATATTATGTTCCTTTCATGCTACATCCTCAAAGAACAAGTCCTACAAGGTAGCTGATGATCAGGATGTAGCATCAGACACAGCAAAAACACACACTTCCATCTATTCTCTCGTTAATGGAAGCATTGATTGAACCCTTGATTCAGATAAAACCACAGGGCCAATCTCCGTCTCAAATCAAACTGTCCCTTGATAATAGTATGGTCGCTGTGCTAAATCAGGGACCAGCGAACCTCCTGAAGTGTGTCAAAGGCATGGACTTGGAAACCATAGTCAATATGATCAACCCAAAGGCTTCTTATACATTTTGCTACCTGCAAAGATACTCCAGCATCGCACCATTATGACCATTAATTTGCCACTGATGGAGGGTTAACATCCAGAATGCTATGAGCCTGTTCTAACAGTTGAAGCTCTCTTCTGATATATGCATATATCAATAAGTTTAATCATCGCCTAAACAGGTAAAGGCTTTAAGCTATACCTGATAATTTACATAGAAAAAACGTCATCCAACGTGAATCAAAGTGGAAAAAACTGTAAAAGGGCTTACCCCGAGTAGAATAGTTTATTACCGAAAGTCTTGAGCAAGAAGGCGTCATATTAGCACTCAACTCCAATGTTCGCAGTGAACAGATCCAGCTGCAGCTGCACGTGACAGATACGTCAATGTGAGTCAACTAACACATAGTATGGTTCACAGAGACTGATCTAGACGCTATCAAGCGACGATTAAAATGAAAGAGACACGAGGACACGAATACGAACACGAACAATCGTATATGCCACAGGTAGATTCAAGGAACTCTACACACATAAGCAGCATGTATAGATAAGCATCTTCATAAGACTAATGGTAAAAGCAGATTCTTCTGTGCATGGCCTCAAGAAATGGCCCCAAAGAAGATAAGAAAGGTCACGATGAAAGGGAGAACGATGACGAGGATAACCAAAAGACTACATAAGTAGGATATCCAAGGCATAATCCACAAGATATGCCAATGGCTCGAAGGGTTTATTCCGAACAAAGGGCAGTATATAATGCTGTAACTGATTAAAATCGAAACGGTGAGTTATACTTGATTTACATATGAAATCAAAAGCTAGATTGAAAGTACCAATGTTGTGTACATGAAAGCAGAGTACTAACAGGGCCACTCTTCCTTGGCAGGAAGTCGCGTTGCGAATGCGTGGAAAAAAAGGCATAGCCAAGCCATTGACTTGCCAAAGGAGAGTTGCCCTGTCATTGCTTTAGCTTTAATCCGATGCTCACTTAGAGAAGAACACTCCACCTTGAAGAAGCAAAGGTAAGTCTTGAGCAAGGACTAAGAGTGTGCAAGAAAATGATGGCATGTACTAGCAGTTGAATTTCATGGTTGCTCACAATATGACACAGTTAAGGGAAAGCCTCACCCAGCTTAAGTATATATATCATGAGGTGATTCACAGATTAAGGATGGTGGATATTATCAGCATAAGGTCCTGTATAGTGATCCAAATATCTTAATCCGTTTATTCAAGTTCTTCGGCAATGGTTTAGCAGTAAGAAGCTTCAACTAGGTGGCAAAAAATGAAACCAAGAAGACATGGAGAAGAGAAGAGCAAAGAGTTTGGAATCCAAATGATGCACACGGTTGACAATAGAGTTTTCTATTTCAGTATTGCACTGCATACCCCTTGTACCCGCTCCCGTATACATCAAGGATTTCCCGCAGAAGATTAATCCAAACATCAGCAAGTAAGTGCCTCACTAGTTAGTTTTACAATTTGCAGAACTCAAAGCAAGCAGGCAATCGAGTTTGAGACAAGGAAAGTGTTCCATGTGTCTTTCAGTTCTTCTTTTCAGAGCCTGCAGCAAATAAAAGTAAAAAGCCACGAGAAATGCTATTATTATACAGATGAACAAAAAAATCCAGCACAAATAAATGAGATCCTGAACTTCTAATCTGGACTGTAAAGGTATTTCCTCTATAGTCTGAAAGGTTTCCGTTATCCTTTATATAAAAAATGTAGCTATAACCATTTTCTTCTATATGAATAACAATGAAAATTTAGAGGATATTTACGGGTTGAAGTGCTCCACATAACAATTGGCTTCCATGTATCAAACTTGCCAATTGGGTGAAAGGGAGATTCTTATGGTTAAGCAAGTCTGAGCTTTTCATTCTTTAAAAGAATGCTAGTCTAGCTCAAGTCATCAAGCGAGACATCCTTTTCGGGATTCAGTCGCTACAAGCTTCCACTCTTGTGGTAACGATAGAAAAGCTTCCGAAATTTTGAGCCAAAGACTTTGCCAATAGTAACAAAGAAGCCAGAGAAGGTGAAGGATAAAAAGCTTCAGAGAAAAAGAGGATGGTGCGTCTATCAGCACCATGAAAGCCACCATGATAAAGACATACAAGATCTTTTGTTACTTACACTTCACTCTTAATACAACTGGTATGTTAGAATTAGTTAAGTTCATCTAATACTTAACCAAAGTCGAAAAGTTGAGATTATACCTTGAAACAAAGCAACGGTCAATCTAGACTGGGCTTAATTGTGAGAGCAAACCATTGAAAAAGCAATGGAAAAAAGAAAGTAGTACAGCAGCAATCAGCAAAGCAAAATGGAAGAGAGGAAAAACAGACGAGCAATGCAATCACCTAGAGAAGACATGACTGCAGTCCAAAGCCTTTCCCTAGTGAAGCTCAAAATCTCAACTCCAAAGTCACAAGCTCACATAGTCTTGTGTCGCATACTCCAGCAGTGCTCACACCGATACCACATCCCATCCTTTTCCAGATGCTCATTTCACCAACCACGATTGGCACAAGCAGCATTTCTTGACGTCATAAGAGTCTCTCAAGCACTTTGAACCATGAGTAGCACAAGCAGCATTTCTTTGAAGCTTGAAGTCCTGGTTTCTTTGCATAGAAAAGAAACAAGACAAGGAGGTCCATCAAACTGCATATACCCAAGATTGAAGTTTGATACAGGTGTTCTGTGGCATTCTAACAAGCATCTCTAATATACCATTCATACCCATATGAGTACAATTCAACGCTATGAAGTTCGATCACAAACCTCATTCACAGGCATTTCATCAAACAGCCCCCCAAAAAAGAATCTTTGTACTGTCGGATCTTGTGTTCTTGGACGCTAGTTTGGTGTGAACAAAGAGCCAGGATAAATGACCCATCACCAACCTCTGCCTACCAATCTTTGGATTCCGAATTTCGCAGAAGGAGAAAAATTTTGGACACCAAACTGGAAGAAATTTGGGCTGAAACAGAAACAGCATCGCCTCTGTCCCTTCTTACATGTGTACACTCCCTTTTCCCTACTGGCTACAATACCCCATGAAACACTTCTATTAGATATGAATCAAAATTAAACTCAATAAATAACTGCAATCAAATTGTTACCGTTTCAATAAAACAAGGAAAATATCTACATTAGTCTATAGACTTGTAACATGCGTCGTGTTCTAAGTTGAATAAAATAAAACAATATGCCCAGGTCACAAAGTTGGGATGGGTAGTGTACCTAAAAATGACTGTCAATGTATCAATGACGCCTCTTTAATTCCACAAACCTCAATTGGGTTGGGCCTAAACCCAAATGGCAAACGAATAACCTAATCCTCGAATCTCCAGATTTCACCGCACTTGTTCTGTTTGTTGGGCTATTGCTCTTCCACGCTCACACGACTCATCTCCTCACCAAATCAGAAAACTTTGGAGGGTCCCAAAATCTTTCTCCTCTGGCAGTAATCTACACACGGATAAGTGGGCTCCTCTTCTTCATCTAGGGTTTGTCTCTCATTCTCTTCACCACCCCTCTCCCCATTTCACTCCATTTCTGCTCGATTTCAATTCCATTCAGATTGCATAATCAGATAACACGAACTTAAACAATATAACTGCTCTATTTTTATCATTTTCAACTCATATTCCAAGCATAATATCTGAATCTCAACGAGGTCAAGTCAATTTATGATTTTGCCTGCTAATCTGAGATGGGTTTTGCTTTTAATTACATTGGGTTTCGACTAATTTCATCTGGGCGTTCGTCTTCATGTTGATCCCAAAAAACAGACATGGAAACTGCTCGCTACCACCTCAACAACCACCGCGAAACCGCCAACGACGACGCCGACGAGGGTTTCCCGGTGGACCCACTGCCCCCAGTGGACCCCGCGCACGGGCCCACCATTGTGTACCAGCCACTGTCCCCACTGGCCGCCCCCAAGGAGGAGCCATTGCTAGAAGGGTCAACAACCGCACTGGTTCCTGCGCCGTCGCCATCGTGTAAGGTGGTGAAGCTGGCGGCGAAGAGGCCCGCGAAGGACCGGCACTTAAAGGTGGAGGGCCGCGGGCGGAGGATTCGGATCCCGTCTACCTGCGCCGCCAGGATCTTTCAGCTGACCCGAGAGTTGGGTCACAAGTCAGATGGAGAGACCATCAAGTGGTTGCTTGAGAGAGCCGAGCCAGCAATCATTCAGGCCACGGGGACCGGGACTGTCCCCGCTATCGCGGTCTCGGTCAACGGGACTCTCAAGGTCCCAACGGATCCTGTGCCATCGATCAAGTTGGAGAATGTGAATGGTGATGATGATGATGTGTTCGATGTCAATGAGGTTCCTAGCGGGTTTGCTCCCGTTATGGCGACTACTAGCACGGGCGCAGGTGTCGTCTATGAGGGTTTGAGTGTAGGGAGTCAAGGTGGGTTTGTCCCAATCTGGCCAGGGAATGGAATGCAAGGTGCATTCTTCATGGTTTCGTCGAATGTGGTTGCTAACGGATCGCCTTATCATCATCAGCAGCAGCCTCAGTTTTGGGCTATCTCGGCCGCCGCCGCTCCCCTGTACAATATAGCGGGGCAGGCTGTATCCAGTTTTGGTGATGGGGTGATGTTTTCGGGTGGCGATGATGGTGCAAGGAATGAGAACGAGAACGGGAACGGTGATGTGAGTGGTGGTGGTGGCAATGGTATGCTGAGGGACGTCTCTTTGGGAATGTATGATTCGGTGGAGCTTCGGTTAATGAGTGGCGCTGGTTCGGGGTCTGAAGCACTATCGGAGGGTGAATCTGTGGCGGCTCCGTCGTGTTCTGAGGCTTGATGCTGGTGCCTCAATGTCGACGGGGTTGAATTAGGTTGATGATTAGGATTCGGAGTGCTCAAAGATTGTGACAATGTACAAACAAACACATACTGAATTTTGTGTTTGGTTAGGAGCATTTCTTGTGTTATGGCTTTTTTTTAAAGCTTTGTCTGGTGTTTTTGTAGGGTTTGTTGCTATTGCGACATGATTCATGGCCCTGGCCTCGTGTAAAAGTTGTTCCAGTCAAAATGCAACTTCTTTTTTACCTAGAATCGCAAACATTAACCGATGTCTCTTAAACATAATGTCTCGAAAACTTTGCCAATCGGGTACTTATCCATATCATGACTAGGGCCGACTTGGAATGTGTGCACGATTAGAACAGCGAAACGAACGTGATACTGACTGGTAAGCTTGAAGGACGGTGGATGGGGTGGTGGCGTTCGGTGGAGGCTGGTGGGTCAACAAATAGCTCGAATGGATTGGCTTACCAACTGGTGGGGTCTACTGGGACCAGTTTGCCTCGCTCACTGGAGTGTGGACCAAAAGTTAGGTGGCTTTGAAGTGGGCCACGCCAACCCACCCCCGACCCCATCACTCCTGGAAAATTATTAATAATAAATATTTTATATTATAATCATGAATTAATAAAAAATTAAAATAATATTATTTGGATGAAAAAACTAAACTTCTTAAATTACATGTTAAATAAAATACGAAGATAGAAATATTGTAATAATTATGAAAGAAAAATAATATAATTTTTATATTATTTTGTTATTATGTAATGTCTTAAAAAATTTATAATGTTTTCATATAAAAAAAATATTATATGATTAAAAATTAAAATAAATTGTGATAAATATAATGAGATGTTTCAAAATTTGGCACGGTTTTTTTTTTTCTTTTTGGGTTGGCAAGTGAGAAAAGGTAAGAAAGAATAGGGGCCGACGTCTTTCTTGTTAGGTTTGATTCGAGGCACCAGATTATTTTGAGAGAACGTACGTCAGTTTGTGAACCGTTGATTCATAGTACCCAATCAAATCCATCACGTCTTGACCGCTGCTTTCCCCAAAATCGATATTATCGTGGATGCCCTCCAACTAAGTTTCTGTTCGGCGAAGAAAACTATCGAGCAAATCTGGGAGTTCAACCTCTTTCTCCAGAGAATAAGAGGTTGCTCGAATATGAAAGTATGTAAAACGAAACCTTTCGGATGACCTCTATTAGTCGAGATCAGGGGGATGTCCGCGTAACATTGCACCTTTACCTGGATCGAAGATTGAGAACAGTAATGTCGTGCGTCTCCCTGGAATGTTGCTTGCAAGCATCCTTCTTTCAAAAAAAAAAAAAAAACTCAGAAGGATTTTTTCTTGGTAAACCGAATAATCCGAAAACTCGAAAGATCTTTTAATGAATTCTTGACCTCATGTGCATTGGCCTTGTTAGTTCGGACCGCTTGCCATGTAGGGTGGGGATGCATCCTGATCTCTTCCTTAGACCTAAATGTTATCCCGGCATTGCATATTACTAATAAGTATTACATTTTTTTTTGCTTGTGTTTTATCCAAAAAATATGCTCTCGTTATATTTCCATTATATCTGACGTGGGTTAGTTATTCTAATAGGATGTCTGCTTTGCTCCCTTCTTAGATCATAAGAGTCTGATTCTTGCTGTCATTCTCTCCCTGACTGTTTTGCATCTGTCTGCTGCGTGACACAAACGAGTTAAATTTGAAATCAGATCCAAAATAAATATCAATTCAAGATAATCCAAAACTAAGCTCAACTTTCGGAATCCACCAATTGATATCAAACAAACATTTAAACCTACAAGCATTCTTCAAACGACTCTCACCTTTGTTAACGTTTCCACGTCTTGTGCTAGAGTCACAGGAAGAAAAGGGCTGAACTTAGCCACAAGGCAAGCGTAAGTGTCTGCACGGTCTTGAAAATCTAATCCCGTGACATGTATCTGTGTATTTCCCAAGCTCATTCCCTCCGTGCAAAACAGACTCCGAGTCGTTTTATGATCTCTGGTGTGAATTGAATGAAGCCCCTACTGCCACCTTATTTCCTTACGCTTAACCAGGCATTTTAGCGCCATATTCAGGTGTCTCTCCTAACAGCATTTGCTGGCTGGATTGACGCTGTGGGGCTGCAGTGACTTCCTTATTTTCTGTATCGACCAGAGTCGGTACATTGCTTTGCATACGAGGAACGTGTTCAACGTTGCTTGGCCAACAGAACAATGATCAACGCCGAAAGATGAGCTGTGGAATACACTGGACGTGCCATGCCGGTTGCAGATTGTGTCTTACATTACGTTACATTGCACGCAAGTCGGAATGTTGCTTCAGCATTTTAAATATGGATCTTGGTTACGAAGCGAAGATATTGTACCGATTGTTACAAACTTTATCATCGAGTTATTTATTGTTCATTAACTTTGATCCTTTTCTCCAATACATCGTAATCCTTGTCGTTCTCTGATACTACTCACGCATATGTTTTGTCAGCATACACATTTCTATCAGCATATGTTTAGTCTTGATCTATAAAAAAGATAGAAGATGTAAACAATGGAACCTACCAGTCGATCTCTCTTAAGTTAAAAAATGACGAACGATTTATAAACCAATAACGATCACTGGTTTCGTACATAAACTCGTACGGGCAAGCCTGCATTTTTCAAAAGCGATGCTATGATCTCCTTCCCCACATAGATTTCTTCCACACTAGAAAAGCAATTAAATAGCCCATATAGTACAATCCTTCCGTCCAACTCAGAAAAGGCCAAAAGATACACGTACGTATTACTCTCTCCATGAGTGCGCTATATAACATCGTGACGTATCTATATTATACATTATATATTTTAAAATATTATTTTTTATTATTAAATAAAAAGATAAATATTTGTTTAACATGATGTCGTAGTAATATATGACTTAAACGGTCTTTTATTATTTCACGATGATTATACTATCTCCGTCTCATATTATAACTAACATTGTCAATCATTGTATTTTTTTTAGTGTCATAATATATGTAATAATTTTTTTTATAATGAAAATCAAACGTAAATTTTTTTTATAAATTTATCACTAAATATCAATGGTTATTTAAATTACTTATTTTAATCTAATATATATTACGGGATAACCAAACGTGATTTGATATGAAAACGATACTTATATTCATATATATATAATATATATATGTAACAAAGTATATGGGACAGAAGGAGTATATTGCTTCACGTATCTACACGAGTGACGGTACACATGATGAATGTTAGAGACGCAATGAATACCGTTTAAATATTCCCCTCCGTATCGTTATAATTACAACATCCTTTTTAATGTCCTATTCAAATTATAATCTTTTTTATATTTAATATTTTTTTCACATAAAAACATCAAAATATTTTTACTTTATATCACTTCAACTTACCGATCATTATTATTTTTATTATTTTCCTCATTTTTTTATTTCATATATTCAAAAGGTCAAATTTATGATTTCTTATTAATTCAACATATGTAAATTATTATATTGAATTAAATCGTTGTAATTTTCCTGAAAGAGAATATGTGGATTAGGATCTCGATGGTGCATGATTGCACATACATGCGCTGCAGAAGCAATCCTTTTTTTCTTTTTTTTAAGGTTTAAAACAAATCAGAAAAAAATCCTAAAAAATCACTATCTACTAAAGTTTGATTATAAATATCCTTAGAAAAAATAACCCCATGAAAAAAATATTTCTAAACCATAAAAAAAATAAAATCTCAAACTTAAAAAACTAATAAAAATTTGAACCCTTGGATTCAAATCCAAGAGCCAATATTACTTACAGCACATGGCTGTACAACCTTTGTACAACTAGTGATCCAAATCCTTAAATATATAGAATCACAACTCTTTCACGTGCTCCAGTTGTCAAAATAGGCCGAGGGTTTGTTCGTATAGTATAGAAAGGAGAGTTGAATGCTCCATTTGTTATCTTCTCTTGAATTGATGGTGTTTGAACTAGTATTTCTTCCATCTTAAATTAAATATAATATTTTTAATTATTTAATATATATTTTGAGAAGTTTTATTTATCGTTTTAATGATGTAAAAAAATTACATCATTAAAATCAGATTAAAATACATAACTTAAATTATCATTATTATTTCACAATAATTTTTCAAAAAATTATGTTTAATCGTCGTACGAAACGAATCAAACTTCATCTCGACATATGTATTTTTAAAACTATTATATAAAATTCGGGAGGAAAGGAATAACAAGCTATTGAATAAGGACGAATCCATTAGTCTAGGTTGATCAAATTTGCAAAACAAATCATACAATAGTCCTTGTAGCATTATAACCGGGGTAGAAGGCGATGGAAAAAAGAGAGACAAAACCACTCGTTGCTTCAATTTGGGACAAAAGTATATCAAAAATGACAAATTCATGGTAGATTGGTCTTAAAACATGTTTTACAACCTTATCCGTCTAAAGTTATTTGTTCTGCGTATCATATGGGATCTTTAGTTTGATACTTGAAATCTTTCTTGATCATCACCATAGCATAGATATACTCCGATATGTTGATTTCGCAGTGCAACAAAGCATCTCAAACATATTGTTATGTTCGTCCCATTCAAATTGATTTTTTTTTACATCGTTTTATTTAAATTATAATTTTTATTTATTTTTTGATTTTTTTAATATAAAAATATCAAATTATGAATATTTTTATCATATCAACCCACGTATCGTAATTTCTTTTTATTCCTTTCCCTATTTTTTATCTCGCACGATAAAATTATTATTTTTTATTAACTCAATACATATATAAATTAATTAAACTATTATAATTATAAAAAAAATATAAAGCATCTCAAACGTTGTCTGAGGCTGTTAACAATTGATGGAACACAAAAGCATCGAAATAATGCATGCTAGCGGTAGTTTGATGAAAATAGAAAAAGGAAAGCTACTCCACGTGACCTAACCATCTCTAATTGGAAGAAACCTGGCTGGATTCATAATCACATGCGATGCTTGTCGACTCCTGATTGGCCATCCAAAGTCTTTATTGTACGATGATATCGACAAGCAGACTGCTAGCCCACTCTAATTTTCCCAGATCTGATAGGCGGGGAGTATATGCTAATTACATTTTTTTTAAGTTAGCCTTTTATTTTTATTCATAATGCCGTGACAAAATTTGATCCTCTCTCGCGAGATTTTCATGGACAATTTTGCTATTTCTTTATATATAACTTTGTAAAAATAAAATGTGCTTTTTATTTATCTTTTTGTTATGAGAATTTTATGTCATCGATGAACTCTAGCATCGGACACAAAATCAAGCATATTCCATGCTTGTGCGATCGAAGAAGACATTTTTTAATGATAAGGAGTTATTGTAACAATCGAAGAAGGAATAATAAAATATATAATATAATAGATAATTATGTTTTTTGGATATTATTTTGATGAAAATTAAAAAAAAAACTATTATATT
>LIEC01006101.1:0-31953 GCA_001925005.1 Drosera capensis
CTTCTCCTCCTCCCCCAGGTTGAAACTCGAACCTTATAATTGGTATCAGAGCGTAACTTTCCAGACTTAACAGTTCTTGAAAAGAAAAAAGGTCATATATTCTATTTGCAAAGAAGTTACTGATAGTTTGTGTGTGTGAAGAACATCATCAACAATGACACCACCAAAATTCCCCAAATGTCCTAATAGTGGAGAACCTCCAACTTGCTCTTTTGATAAGTTCAATCACTGGAAGCTAAGAATGCTTGCACATCTCAACTCAATAAACGAAAGGATGCAAGACATTGTCCTAGATGGACCAAATGTTCCAATGATGCCAGACTCAAAGGATTCAACAAGAGAAGTACAATGACCAACATCGCTCTGGTCCGGAGAAGACTGGGATTTAGAGATGGTTGGTAGAAAAGCTCTAAATCAAATATTCAAATCCCTGGATGACAACATGTTTGAGATTGTGGTTTATACTAAGACAGCAAATGAAGCATGGGAGGCTTTATTGCTAAGAAATGAAGGAACTAATGAGATCAAGGAAAATAAGAAGGATGTATTGATACAACAATACGAACTAGTCTCAATGAGATCTGATGAGAATCTAACTATTTTCTTCGAAAGGTTCAATGTTCTCATCAATAATCTCAAAACCTTCGGGAATACTTTTGAAAACAAGGAAGTCAACCTAAAGTTTGTGAGATTTCTTGGTGAAATCTAGAATACAAAGACCATAGCCAGAAGAGAATCCAGAGATCTAATAAAAATATCCCTGGCTTAACTGTATGGTGTTTTACATACCTATAATCTTGAAGTTGAGCAAAAGAAACAGATTGGATGATGCAAGAACGAAGACCTTGGCTATCAAAGCTCAAGAGAGATTTTTGAAATCCATGGCAGAAGAAGAGACCAGTGATACCTCATCTGCAAGTGAACAAGGTCTATTAGAAGAACTGGCACTGATGGGAAAGAAGTTCAAGAAACTATTCAAGAAGAGAACCTTCAAAAACAACTTTCCCTCAAAAACCAAATATGCAGAAAAGGAAGTTTGCTACAACTGTGGTAGATCAGGACACTTTGCTACTCAATGTAGACGACCAACATAAAACTCGTCTATACCAAAGTTCAAGAAGGACCACAACAAAGTCACCTCTGGAAGAAAGGAAAGAGACAAGGCTTATGAAGCGAAGACATGGAGTGATACAGACTCTGATGATGAAGATATCATATCAAATGCTCAGCTGTGTCTCATGGCCAAAGAAGATGAACAAAAGCAGGTATTTAATCTCTCTAACTCAGAGGCCACCACAGAGGAATTGAAGGAAGCACTTCAAGAAACCTCTGAAAGCTTTATTTCCCTTTTAAAGTAAAATAAAGAAAATCTTAAGTAGATTGCAATTCTCAAAGAGAAATGTAATTTAAATGAAGAGACTAGTGATAGTCTAATCAAGGCAGATAAACTGAAAGAAACAAATGAAAAAGTGAAACTTCTCAATACAGTAGTGGAAACACTTATATTGAGAAACAGTGAGCTTCAAAAGCAAGTGGATACTTAGAATGACAAGACCTTAGATCTGTAAAAATTGATCAATGCAGATCAATCCTCCCATGATAAAACTGGGTTGGGATACAATGACTGGTTGAACAACAATGCAGACAAAAAAGTCACTACCAAGGAAGTTAAGCAAACCACTACAAAAGTTCTACAAAAAAAGAACATTCCTACTATAACAGGTGTGCAGAAGAAGAATGTCTCTAATACAATACATGTGCACAAGAGCCAACACTCTACTGCACAAACTGTGCAAAAGAGAAAAAGCTCAACTGCACAAATACTACTGAGTAAGAATAGTATGTTCAAGAGATCTCTACTACAAAGTAAGATCTCAATTGCTCAAACTCATAGGAGTTGGAGCATATTACTAGTACAGGCCTATGATAAATACCGTAAAAAACAGAAGGCAAGGAATTCAAAAAGAGAATTCAGAGAAATGCCTTATGAAGCTTAGCATGCATCTAACTACACAATATGGAATAATTTCCCAAGAACAACTTGGAGAAAACCATATTTGAGACACACCTGCTCATGTCAAGAGCAGCAAACTAAGTGGAGCAAACCACTAAAAAGCATAAGACCAAAAGTCTACTGCTTTACCTGTGGTAAAATTGGCCACAAATCATTTGAATGCTGGAACTCACACAAGAAAATAATTCAAGTGTGGATTCCAAAAGCTAACCAATAAAGACCCAAATAAGTGGATACCATGTACAAGCTCTCCATGTTTTCATTACAGGAAAAGAAAAAAAGACATATAGTACCTGGACAGTGGATGCTTAGGACACATGACAGGAACAAATCCATCCTTGAAGACTATAGAAAAGAACAAGGACCTCTTGTCATATTTGGAGGAGGAAAAACAGGTACAACTAAAGGTTATGGAACCCTTGGTACAAATTCCTTAATCTTTAGAAATGTTGCTTATGTTAAGGACTTAGAACATAACCTATTATCCATTAGTCAATTATGTGATAACAATTATGATGTGTCATTCACCTATGATACATGCCAAGTAAAGAATAAAATCACACAAGAAGTCAAATTACTAGGAATTAGAAAAGGAAACATTTATGTAGTATACTTTGATTCATCACAGTCAGAACAAATAACATATTTCTATACTAAAGAAGCTGAAGATACAAACTGGTTATGGCACAAAAGATTAGCTCATTTTAATTTCAAAACTATAGCCAGACTATCCTGAGAAAACCTAATAAGAGGACTCCCTCAAATAAAATTCAAAAAGAATAAACTATGCAGACCATGTCAGGAAGGAAAGCAGACTAAGACAAGCTTTAAACCCTTAAACTCCTCAAAATCAATTAGAATTCTTGAATTGTTACATATGGTTCTTTTTGGTCCAGTTGAGGAGGAAAGCTTAAACAGAAAAAGGTACATTCTAGTTATAGTAGATGATTACTTCAGATATACTTGGGTAATATTATTACATAAAAAGAGTGAAATATTTAGTCTGCTGAAAGGTTCCTTAGACAGATTCAAAATGAAAAAGGAGTAGAAGTAATCACAATTAAAAGTGATAATGGTACTGAATCTGATCAGACATTAATAGATGTCTACTGCAATGATCATGGAATTAAACATAACTTCTCAGCACCAAAAACACCCCAACAAAATGGTGTGGCTGAGAGAAAGAATAAAACACTCATAGAGGCAACTAGAACAATACTTTATGATGCAAACTTATCTAAAAGCTTTTGGGCAGAAGTAGTTAACACAGCTTACTATACTCAGAATAGATGCACAATTCATAAACTTTATAAGAAAACCCCTATGAATTGTGGAAAGAAAAGACACCAAGTGTCAAATACTTTCATGCTTTTGGATACATTTGCTATATACACAACAATGATAAAAGCTATTTATAGAAATTTGATCCTAAGGCAGATAAGCGAACCTTCTTAGGATACTCAACAAACAACAAAGCATTTAAAGTATACAATAAAAGAACACAGACTGTTGGAGAGTCAGTTCTTGTATAATTCGATGAAAAAGAAACATTTATAAGGGTGCAAATGTATTTGATGAGGAATGTGCATGTAATGAACAGACTACAGAAGAGGTCATTAAGACTGCAGACAAGGAAGCATCGTCTGCACACAATAACACTGCAGGAGAGGTAAAAGAACAACCTCAACAACGATTAGAAACTAATGAACAAGACAAAGGAAGATGGATTAAGGCACATACACAAGATGATATAATAGAAGATAAGAATGCATCTATGCATACTAGAAGGGCAACGAATGCAGAATGTCTATCTGCCTGTTTCATATCTAAAATAAAACCAAAGTATATAAGTGAAGCTCTAAATGATCCAAACTGGGTAGATGCTATGTAAGAAGAATTAAATGAGTTCGAAAGAAATGAGGTATGATATCTCACACCAAGACCAAAAACTATCCAGTTGTAGGTTTTAAACGGGTATATTAGAAACAAATCTAATGAAAATGAAACAATCATCAGAAACAAGACTAGATTAGTTGCTAAGGGATACAAGAGGAAGGAATTGATTTTTATGAAACTTTTTCCCCTGTAGCAAGATTAGAACCCATAATAATGTTTCTTGCCTATGTTGCATATCAAGGATTTAAAGTGTATCAAATGGGTGTAACAAGTGCTTTTTAAAATGGAAAGCTGTAAGAGGAAGTTTATGTTGAACAACCTCATGGCTTGAGGACTATGAATATTCAGAGCATGTATATAGGTTAGACAAGGCATTATATGGGCTAAAACAAGCACCTAGGGCATGGTATGAAACCCTCTCAACTTTTCTTTGTGAAAATAAATTTGAAAAAGATAAAGTAGATACCACTCTGTTCCTAAAGAAACATAAGGAACATATATTGTTAGTGGAAATCTATGTTGATGATATTATATTTTGTTGCACTAATGATAAGCTTTGTGAAACATTTGTAGAACTAATGAAATCCAAATTTCAAATGACCTTAATGGGGGAACTAAAATACTTCGTAGGATTGCAAGTACAAGAACACAATTAAAGAGTGGAATCTTCTTAAATCAATCCAAGTACTTAAAGAACACAATTAAAAAATATGCTTTAGATAGTGCTAGTCATATGAAAACCCTATGAGGATATCAATTAAAATAGATAAAGATGAACTTGGAAAGAAAATAAATCAAACAATGTATAGAAGAATAATAAGGTCATTATTATACCTTACTGCAAGCAGACCAGACATTCAATATGCAGTCTGTGTATATGCAAGGTATCAATATGATCCCAATTTTTGGCATATTCAATTTTTATCTCTTTCTTACTAGCACGGAAGCCAGCCAGAGCTGACTTTAGCATCGCATCAAGCTCAGAGTAGCCCTTGTCTAGCTTCGCCATCTTCTCGTTGATCCTCTTTATCTCAGGAAGAGAAGGCGACCACTAGCTCCTTTATCGTTTTGTCCTACCCTACGACTCTTAGCTGAGAGGCAACCAGCTAGGACTCGGCCTCCTCCTTTGTTGACCTGAAAGCTCGGAGCTTGACCCTCATCTGGTTGGCAGACTTGGCGGATGCATCCCAATAGTGGGCTAACTCGGTATACCGGGACACCGCCTCTGCAAAGGTCAACAATTCAGATTAGCTAACCCAATAACTTGGGAAAATAAAAGGCGAAAGCGGGAATAAAGTACTTACCCGAAATAGATAATTTTACGTCTATCGGAAAAACTCAACCCGGCCTTGTTTGGCATACTCCTCCCTGTCTTTGGAAAGGACCATGTTGAGCATGACCTTCTGACCATGTAAGTCAGGAGTATGGCAGGAAGTTCATGGCGTGTAGTACCAGATTGCGGGGGGAAGGAAATAGTGACGATGATTCCCCTGAAGGGCTCGATGGAAGATGTACTAGCCCTCATCATCTCGTAAATTTCCTCCTGGGACATACCGACCACGACACTGAAGTGACGCTGGTGGGAAGATGAGAGTTTAGCGAAGGCACCTCAAGCACCTCCGCAGTTTCCTCCTGAGTAGGAACCTGGGAACGTCTCTCGTCAGGGACCTCCGCGCCGTGCTCTTGAAGCGTTTGGTCCTCGGGCCATAGCGGCCCCCATAACTAGAGCCTCTGTTCCCGCCTCGATGCCGACTTCAGATCGGGTCTCAGGAGCAGGAGCAGAGGAAGCCTGAGGACAGGCTCGGGAGATGGGCGTTTAGCCGCCCTCCTAACCTTTATTTCGGCCATGGACACCATTTTCTCGGGAGCAACAAGACAAAAAGAGACAAAGGGTTAGAACTTGATGAGAGAAAGTCCCAAGTTAATAGTCCCGAGTTAAAAAGATAATAAGGTTGGGACACACCAAAGCCGTCGTGGAGTAGCTCCTCCTCTATAAAATATCCCCACAAAGGAACATCTCCTTCCTCTCTGGGGTCTTCTTCTATTCCACCAAGAGGTTCTTCAAGGCCTTAATGTTCGAGCTCTCGACCCACTGACTTCGGAATGGCCAAGCCAGCCCGTCCTTGTGTTCTACTAAAAGGAACCTGGACTTCCACCCTTATGCTCATCAGGGATTTTCTTCGCTAACTTAAGATAAGGAAAAAAGCAAGGCTTAACTACCCAGTCTTATTCTGACTGATGAGGAAGAAGTTGAAGAAGAGCCGAGGTCAGATGACAGACTCGGTGACCCCGACTTTAAGGACAGCAAGATAGAAGGTGGGTATTTACCACACCCAATTGGGCATGAACTGGAAGGGAGGAAGATCCATAAAATGGAATATGGACACTATAAATGGGTGAGGGAGAAACCGAAACCCCTCATCCACCGTGTCGGTGTAAAAAGAAAGGAATTGAGGGTTAGAAGAAGAAAGGGCTCTGTGTTTTTTCCGAGGGAAGTAGAGTTCAAAAGTCTCCCCAACTCGGTAGGAGTCAGGTATATGGAAGGCGGACGTGACATTGAGGGAGGTAGCACACTCGTCAGGACGCCTAGGGTCTGCTCGACTTTGTTTGGGGACAGGCCTTTGTATGATCAACTTCGGAAATAGGCTCGGGATTAATCCCAGAGGTCGTTGCCCTCGCATGTCTAGACTCAGCCCCTAGGAAATCAGGTGAGCCTTCCCGTACAGTTTCGTCCCCAGGGGGTGACAAAGATAACTCAACCGCCTCAGGTCGAAGCTTCGTCCCCTCCGAATTCGAAGAAGATGAAGATGAAGACGCCTTTCTTCCTGGGGTGGACGGTGTCTCTAGGCTGAAATCTTCCATATCCTGGGGAACCCTCTTAAACCTAGGTCTCCTATACGAAGGGACATGCTCCTCAGAATCCTCACTAGTGAACGAGAGTTCATTTTTACCTTGTAGATTGGGCAATGAGAGAAATGTCGAGTTCGTCAAAGGATACCGAGTTCAGGAAGGACCGAGTTCAGGAGTGGACCGAGTTTGACAGCTAAGAGAGTGAGAATGTGAAATAACGAGAGGGGGACCATCTTCTTAAACATGGGAATAGACCACCTCCCCCAATGGGCTTTAGACGGGAATGCCCAAAGGCCCAAAGGTTTTAGTCGGAAAAATCAGAAGCTGGCACGTCACACGGACACTTGAAGGGATGCCTGCATTGATTGATAGGACGTTTCAGTTATGTTATTATGATGCTGTCGTCAATGCTATCCTTCCCAATATGGCATTTGGAGTTCCTTAATCATTCACGGCTCCGGGTTCCAAGATCAGTTGAGATTCAACTTTATCCACTCCATAATGGATTATGTTCAAGTCAGTCAAACCCTTAATCTTATCCACTCCCGTAAGGATAAGACTAAACTCGGTCATATCCTTGAGGAATGCCAAGTCAGTCAACCATGGATGACAAAGTCTCACACTTTCTAAGTGGTGATAAGTGTCACAACACAAATTATGAATAATATTTTATAAATACTCTCATTTATTATCCAAAAAAAATAAGTTTTCTTGGGACCCCAACTCTGTCATATTCAGTCATTAATCTCCATCCCTGGAAAAAGACTAACTTAGGCACCAAGGATCTCACCTCAATCTCGACTAACCGAACTTATTGTATCTGGTCCATGTAGGTTCCCGCATCTAGAGGAGGCCCAAATCACCCGATCCAGTAGAATCCACGCCGTGGCATAAGAAGTTCTTACCCGACTTCCGAACTCGTAACCGACTTTCCAAGTTCGACACACACATGATATTCATAAAATTGAAAACATTATTATATAGTAACTAACATGATTTTTTTTTATTTAATTTTACAAAAGAAACCAAGAACTAAACACAGAGGCACTGTTTCAAAACAAAACAGTGCATCACTTCAAATCTAACGAATCCAGAATCCGAAAAAAAAAAAGCAAAAATAACAAATCAATCAAACTTATTCCTAAAACTAAATTATTTTTACCCAAACAAGTAGATTAGATTCTTCAATCATTGAAAACGATGAAGGAACAATGATTTTGTAGTTAGGATTTCAAAACCATCGAAATCAAATTTTAGATGAAATTTAAAGATTTGAGATGTTTTGTGGATGAAAATCCATTGAGTTGTATATATAAGATCAAATAAGAATGAATAGAAACAAATTTAATAAATTTTAGTTGAGATTTGATTAATTGAACAATTTTGATTAGATATGAGAATGTTTGTTTTAATGAAAATACATATTATATTAATTAAGAATTATTTTTTCGAATTATATATTTGAATAATATTTTGAAAAAAAGTGTATCTTGATAAATTTTTTATAAATTAAACGCAAACAAAACCGGAAAACCAAGGTTACTGATTGATGTTAGGTGGTAGCGTCGTGATAAGAGGCTACTTTAGGGACACAGATGTCCAATCAGTTTTCAATGTCTCAAGGACACGTGGAATGTGTTTATTGGTTTCCTGCATCATACCGCTCACATGAAATTCAAACGTAGAGCCAAATTTTGAAAAAAAGGTTATTTTATAAGTACTCAATTTGATTTGGCTGATTTTTTCTTTCTGTGATATTCGTCTTTTTCAATAATTCTTCAGTTCAAAAACCCAGAGTCCTAGATACTATCGTTTTTTCAATCGAGTTCTTGAAAAATACAAATGTCTTAATCTTTGATAACTTTTGCAACCAAAAAAATCAACGTTTTTCTAACGTTTCATTATATTCTCACCGTAAAAAAAAATACAATGATATCTATTTTGTAATTATTTGTTTTCATTTTTAATGATGTGAAAATATTATAATTTTTTTTTAATTTTTAACCAATATCTGATCTAAACCTAAAAAATTTAAACATATTACAATCTATATCTTAAAAACCTACCTTGGTTCGCTACGAATTAATCATCCAATATTACCCCAATTCAAAACCCATTAATTAAAACACAATAATAATGGTTCAAAAGAAAACACAGGGGAGACAATTTGCAATGCATTTAATTGTCTGCACCCCATGAGAAAAACCAAATATATGCACGAGTAAGAGCAGAGCAAACAACCAAAAACCAAAGAGAGAGAGAGAGTGAGCGTGAGAGAGAGAGAACAGAGCATAGAACAGTCTTCTTCGAATCTCGCCCTTGTTTCTGCAGACGAGCAACTCCTCAGGTACTCACATTTCCCTATTAAAATATCCGAATTGAATCTGGATTCGAGCAAAGTCGGAACAAACTTATCTGACGTCTATATCTTGGTTAAGGTGAAGGCTGGTGTTCTTTGTTCTTTTAATTTTTCACATCCTCCTTTTCCGGGGCAAGGTTTTTTTTTTTTTATTTCAGCGGTTGAATAGTTGAGTTTCTAGTGGTTCCATTGTTTTCGGGTTCCTGTGTTTTCCTGCGAGGATTATGGATTTGTTTCAGTTTTCGGAGTTTTACCCCAGATGTCTGCGTTCAATTGCTGAGTTGTAGTAAAAAAAAAAGAAAAAAAAAAGAGGGTTGTTTTGTAATATCGTGTGAATCTTCAATTGTTTATAGTCGATCCATGTTGATTTGAATATACTCGGTTGATTGAGTGCTAAAATTACTCCTAGATGTTTTGGAGGCCGAGGGAAGTGAATTTTAAGTCTCTGTCATGAAAATCATCTATTGTTAGTACATTCACTCGAATACTAAACCATCCATTTTTATTAAAGGCAAACAAAACAACAGATAAAATCCGGTAATGTATTGAGTGTGGAAAGGACTACGAGATGTACGTGCTCTAATGTTATTCCGGAACATTATTTTCCATATTTTTTTTTTGCGAAGTATCGAATCTTTAACCATATAATTGAGGGAAAAGTTTTTTACCATGTAGGCAACTCTTCTCGAGGACCATCGACTTTCTTTTGTTGATGAAAAAACACACAGTATTTGCAACTTTTTTTATTTCGATAGTCCATTGGGTCATTAGTTTTACAAAGTTACGATACTTTCAAGCCTTCAAAATTGGTTTGAAGACCTATAAATATAATTTATGGTGGCTGAAAAGATTTAATCAAAAGTAGATACATCTAAATCCCTTAAGAAATGAAAACAAATAGTACTTAAACAATTCCTTGAGGAGTTAACAATCTTTGTTTCTTTTTCCTAGGGGCTTCAGCATGAACAAGCTGGTAAAGGTAAGAGAACAGACAGGAATGGAGGCAAAGAAACCATCATACTGGTGGTGGCTTGAAAGTCATAATAGCTCGATGAAGCGTTCCAAGTGGCTTTCGTCGACGCTAGCAGGTACCCGCTTCAGCTTTTCTCTATTTGAATTTTTGAGCCACTGATTACATAAATAACTGTCAAAACTGTGGTGTCCTATGTTAGTTTAAGCACAGCTGAGATGCTCTATCTTGCCTTTTGCTTCAAATCAATGTAAAGGAAGATTCAATATTGTATTGCTGTCACCGTTTGGTTTCGATTGACGAGTATTTAGGAAGGGGAATTTTCGGAGACTTCTCTGGATAGTGCACTAAGGGTACTGTTTTAAGCACTCCTAATTTTCATATAATGATGCCACCTTGTCAGGTCTTATGACTTCCAGATGCTGCTTTTCAACAATTGAGCTACTTCAGTACATCTGTTCTTGTATAGTTGTGTGGATCACTGACCATTAAAAGTTCCAATGTTGGTACAAATTGTTGTAATTGCTTCTTAAAAATTGGGTCACAGTCGCAGATGAGGTGATCGTGTGCATTTGGTTTTATGAGGAACTCACAATGAAATTTGGATAATCTTGCTCTAATACATGTTGTTCAAGTGCCACCTATCCTATAGCAGCAATCTGATTTTAAGAGTGACACTCACATTTCTATGTGGTATCAGTGTGTAAAACTTACACATGTTGGACTAATTGCCACCAGTGTTCCATGGCACCCAATTCCGAAGTGATCCAGCTAAGGTGCTGAAATCTCATATGTGAAGCTTAATCCATCATGTTAATGTTCAACTTCCTTCCTGATTTTTTTGGAAAAAGAACATTTTTTTGGTTTCCTTACATTCTTCACTCATTGAGCTTCATGCTTATTTTAAATGTCTTGACTGATTTGTGTTGAATTGCATGCTGCCTCTGCCTGAAGGAGCAACTGTTCGTTGCAAATTTGAGTCTTGCAGCTCATGATGTAAATTAACAACTCAAGGGGAGAAAAAGGTTTCTTCATTCGTTTGACGAGTTCTAATTTTAATTTTGGTATGAATTTTTAGAGCTTGATCAGAAGACAAAGGCGATGCTGCAGTTAATCAATGAAGATGCAGATTCCTTTGCCCAGCGTGCTGAGATGTTCTATAAGAAAAGGCCTGAGCTGATTAGCATGGTTGAGGAATTCTATCGTGCCCATCGATCTCTAGCTGAGCGATTTGAACAACTCAAGAATGACCCAGGAAGTCGCATCACATCACCTCTAGCACACCCTTTGTCCTCCCCTAAGAGCCCATTCCAGCAACTGTCATCAAGTATTCACAGTCATGGATATGCTAGAGAGGCGTATGGCTCAGATGAATCTGGCGACTCTGAAATAGATGATCCGTCGCCAGATACTCCAGTTCGTAAAGGTAATGAAAGGAAAAGGGAAGTGATGTCCCCATTTGTCGTAGACTATGAGGATATGACGAAGCTGAGTGAAGAAATAAAGAAGCTCAAAGACGAAAATGAGTTTCAGAATCAAGTGATTAAGAGAGAGGCAAAGGTGCAACAGGAGCTAAGGGCACAATTAAGTGAAACAAGCATCAAGCTAAGGACACTTAAGGAAGAAAAGAAGGAGCTTGTGGCTGCAAAAACTTTGAAGAAGATGAAAAAGGGCGATGATTTGGATGAAGTGACAAGGTTGAGAGAAGAGGTAGAGATGCTCCGAGCAGAAAATGTGGATCACAAGAAACAACTTACGCAAAAAGATGAAGAGAAAAGAGAGGTGATAAGGCAGCTTAGTATGTCCCTCGAGATACAGATGGAGGAGAATTCACTCCTCAAGAAATCCATCATGAAAAAGACTCTCAAGAAAACAAAACCTGTCGAGCCTCACAAGTTCAAGGGATTTGAGAAGCTGTTCAAATTTCTACCGAGGCCTCAAACCACTGTCGTTCCCCTTTAGACTCCGGAAGATCGATAGCTTGTCTTAGAACTTTGGTTAGTATTATCAGGAATTGTACTAATGTGTTAGCTTTATATATATTCATATAGTAGTGTGACTTAGTATATTGTATAACTAATTATAGAACAATATTGCTGGTAGATTTATTGTCCCTTTAATATGTCGGAATACCTGCGTTTCTCAATTGCATGTACAATGCTGAGCAACTTGTCATAAAGAGCTATGTTTGACATGAATCGACCAAGGATCCCAGCATGATCAGCTTTGAGTTGCTGATCATAATGGTTGTAGTTGGAGGATCACATGCTTATTGTTGAAATTGTCATAGAAGTGCTCAAGTTCTTCGGAAGATCTGATGTACGTGGGCAAAGAGAGTTTGTCAGAGGGCATAGGAGAAGATTCAAAATGCCCAGGCGCAGGTATAGATGACGCTCAGGTGAGGGCTGTTGCATGAAGATAGGCAACAAGGAGGCGTGGGCTTGGCCACGTCCGAGCGCGAGTCCTGTTTCGAGATGAGATCAATTTGGGCCGAAAACGAGATTTGGTTCAAGTTTGGTGTATATCTTTTTTATTCATGAGTCTATAAATAGTCATGTATGAGATTTAATTAAATATCTAAAAAAGGATTATGTATAGTGGCCATAGGAAATGCAATCAAAGAATCAACATGGAAAATTTCGTTTCATATCGTACGCTCCAACGTGGAAGGATGGAGAAATGCGTAGATCTCAATGAAAGATGGGAACAAGGACACCCATCAATCTTGCATTCGCTAAATGCTGCAAGCACGTCTAGATATGAACAAACGTTATGGTGGAGTCTCGAGCACATCATATCCCAGTGAGTCTCGAGTGCGTGTCTAAGATAAAGTCTAACTCTACACCATACAGACCTAGGAGCAATCGTTCCCCGAACGATCATCCCTCGAAACTAGCTCTCTGATCACCCTCTACGATGGTTCTTATCATGGATGTCGAATGCGACTAACCAATAAGGCATACATGGGCTTGGAACGAAGTATCCAGATTCGATCCATCAACCTCATCCTGACCTAATCACGACCACCAAAATATAGTCCAATGATCACAGTTCATTGTAATATATTAGCGCTTGGCTAAATGGACAAATCGGTCCCAATCTTGCTCGCTGCTCATCAGCGCTAAAAGGAGATTACTTAGTGAGAAAGCCAATATTGCCTTACGACAAGTCCTTCTATATATCCCAAGCGAATAATAATACCAAAAAAATTCAAATGATTTATGAATCGAAAAATACATTAATTACTAAAGGTCTCCAATGTTTTAAAAAAAATATCAAAAGAGTATGACTAAGGCCTACGAAGCCCCATGTTCCGAACATGTCTTGCAAATGAAGCCCTCACAACTGGCTTAGTAAGCGGGTCAGCGATCATATCGTTAATAGCTAAAAACTCTAATGTAATCTCGTTCTTCTCCTCTATTAAATCTCTGATAAAGTGATATTTTGTCTGAGTATGTTTTTCCTTGTCGTGGTACCTTTGGTTATGAACATATTAAAAGGCTAATATGTTATCACTATGCATTGTCATCGTATGTTTGGAGTTCTCCGTGCTCAACAAACTCTCAAAGAACCTTCTCAGCCAAACAACCTCTTGAATGGCTGCGTTGTAAGCAATGTACTTGGCCATGGTGGATAGAGCAACGTAAGTCTACTTTTTCCTACTACTAGATATAGCTCCATTATTCAATGCAAACCATCTACCATATGGGGCAAAAATAGCTAGATCTGTTCACTACAGATGGATGTATGGATTTTAAAGGTAATGATTTTGTCAATCTCAAGGCAATATTTGATTGGGTAGGCCTGAAAATTTTTTCTTAATCTTTTTAATGGTTCTTGTTCCATCTGAAGCAAAATATTGGGAATAAAGCACATGTGGAGAATTCTATACGCAAAGTATATCTTTTGGAAGAAGCAAGCAACATTGAAAAGTTGTTCTAGGATGGACACATTGCAAACATGGACACAAAGGCTAATGACCTTCTTCGTTGTTCTAGGAGGTCAAGTGATGATGGTAACGATCAAAACCTTCCGGATGCCTTTTGCAAAAACGAAGGTTATGCCCCGATTGAGAGGAAAGCGAAGAGAAAGAAGAAGGCCAAAAAGAAATTGATACTTGATGATCAAGATGTCGAGTTACCTCATAGATATATTCTCACGAATTGTGAACTTGTTGTCCCTTTTGAGAGGTATGATACATAGATTTTTTAAGAGCATATTTGCATTTCACTAGACTCTTTATTTTGAAACGATCAAAATATTATAGGTTATTCAAAGAGGAGATGATGAGAAGAGGTTGCGTTGACACTATAGATGAAGCATGGATAAAAGCACGACATATATGGCCTGTTTGGTTAAAAGAGCATGTAAGTCAGTTTTCGTGCTCGTACGAATGAATTGTAGAAATTTTGTCATATTCAACATGGGAGTAAGTATCTATTTCCTCACAGGTCCGACTCCTTGAGGGCAATGAAATGATCAAGACAATAGTTGCGGGTCTTGTGATTTATGTAAAAAATATTCAAGAAATATGTTGTCAACGATTTTTTATTTGATACATTCTCACCTAGTAAGGAGAAAACTACTGCAAATTGGCGTGTTTGCATGAAAGGGGATGACATCATAGATTATTACGGCATTCTCATAGGTATTGGTGAATTACGATATATCGGGACAAATTTTTGGAGCTTAAAGACTATGATTTTTAAATATAAATGGTTCCATTCAATCTCTGGATTGAGCGTGACCCGAACTATGGGCTTGTTGATGTAGATCGTTTGAGTAGATACATAGGGCTCTATGATCCTTTTGTCCTTACCACTCAAGCCATTCAAGTGTATTGTGCTCCTTATCCAGATTGTGTACCCCGACAAAATAAATGGTGGGCAATATTCAAAACGAAATCATGATCTACTATTGAAGCTCCTAAAGCAATGGAAGAAGCTATACAAGAAGATTTCAATATCTCACCGTCTATTCTTGAACCATTGGAAGAAACAAAATATGAGAATGATGAGATGAAAAATGTAGTAGAAGAGAAAGACACATCAGAAGACAAAGAGGAAAAAGAAGATGAAGAGGAAGATGAAAAAGATGATGATACTGACGAGGGGGAGGAATGAAGGTTTCCGAACATCTAATTAATACATAATGAACTAAAATGGCTCTATGATCCCTTACTAATGAATTCCTTTTTGTAGCATATGTATTCATACCGATGGCAAAAAATAGTAATGCATTTATTCTTGTAGCATATGAAATCATACCAATAGGAAAAAAATAGTAATGAATTTATTCTTGTAGCATATGTAATCATACCGATACGAAAAAATAGTAACAATTTTAATTTTTTACCTTTTAGGTTCGCAGATGTCTTTCGGTGACCCACTGACAATCTAATGGACGCAACAATGTTTCGTGGGATCGTCATTCTGATAGGAGCATCTCTAGGGACATCGAGAGTGCTTTGTCATCGACTGTTCCATCGATGGTTTCAGAGGTTACGCATGATCAGTTCGATATTATGGTCGATGTCAGGCACGATCATGATCGGTTAGCCATGCAGTTGGCTATAGATGAGCCCTCTTCTCGTGCATCTACATCAGAGAGGCCTTCGTCCTCTCATGCTGGGAGATCTCGACTTTCGAACGTCGATCTTATTTCTCCTTTGCATCCAGATACTTATTAGTAAAATTGATTTCATGCACACATTTTTTTAATTCTCATATATATAATATATTTATACATCAATAATTGTTTGTAGTATTTTTGCTTATATGTACTTGGATATTATTTTGTAGGTTTTATCATAGTGCTGTTATGAGCAGAGTCAATGCCTCATTCACGGCTTTCTACGAGGCATTGTGGATTACTTATTCACAGGTTTCTCTCCAGACGCAAGATTGTATGTTTGGTTATTTCTCGGTATGAAAGTTAAATATCAGTTTTATATGTCTTTTTTTTGTTTTGATATCTCTAACTCCACTAATCATATTTATTTGGTAATGTCCATTTTTCAAACTCAGTATACTTGGGATCCTTGTTTGGATCGTGAGGTACGTGTTACTTGGGAGGACATGTTGAAACGACGTGTCCGAGAGATCTTTTACATGACTCGTATTGCTCTCATTGAATGTCGATTTGAGAGCGTCCAGTGGATGCCATACGAGCGATAGATTGAGTTGTTGGAGAAGCAATGCACGATGATTTCATTAGTAAATCGGACATCACCATGCAGAATCGGGTGAAGGGGAACCCGACACACACTCAGGGCAGTGTCATATCTGTCTCCATCGGAAAAAGAATGGTAAGTTTTTACTTTTAATTTTGTTCAATTCACCTCATTTTAGATTTATACATGTTATTTACATTAAGCATAAAAAATTCTTATTATTTTAATATTTGTATTTTTTTAAATAGGAGAGGGCTCTGAAGAGAAAGGTCTTGTGCTTAGAGATATTCATTCAGACTCATAAGAAGTCTAATGCCCTGGGCATGGTAGAGACCATTTAGATGGGGAAGTCTATAGCATACATTCCCTTAGTTGACCAGCTGACGGATTCGGGTAATTTTGGTTTTCGTCCTTATTTTTCAAATATTAGTTCAAGTATTTTGAGTAGGATTAATATATTACATCGTCTAATGTAGGATTCTTATTTTGAGCTACTCAATCAGATATTTGAGTCAGAAGTGGATGAGTCTTCTGATCCCGAGGATGCGCAACAACAATATCAAGCCGTCGCAGATAAGACTTTCTTGGAGGTTTCTCGGAACGACAAGGGGAGAGTGTATGGCATTGGCTCAGCTGCGAGCTAATTGTACCTCAAGTCCATGCTCAGCTCCGCATCCAGGACTCGTTCTCAATCTTCTCGGGGGATTTCGGAGGATTATTATGAATTGAAGGAAGAAATCTTCACCCTCCGACAGAGTGAGGCGAGGATGAAGCGACAGATGGCCTTTCTGTTCAAGAAGATACGCGAGCATCCTTCTACATGTCAGACCGAGGGTGGTAGAGCTTTTTCTCCATTTCAACCACCTCCAGACAACAACTTCTGTCCTCCAAAGGAACGTGATGTTAGACTAACTGGCCATTGATGGCTTTTAGGAAGTTGTATTCATTTTATGTGTCTTGAATTTGAGATTTTTGTTGTATTTGAAATGGTTTAATGGTTGGAATAGATACCAATATTTGATTTACTTTCTGAAATATCAATTCATTAAAAAAACAAAAATAACGATGCAAATCTTTAAATATAAGTAAAATTTTAAAATCACATTAATAACAGATATCTGTCACTAAATTATTGACCACCAAAATTTTCGAAAAAAAATTCGGCAACGGACTTCCGTTGTTAAATCAAACATTAAAAATCAACATTTAAAAATTAATGACAGAATTCCGTAGTTAATATTTTATGAATTAATTTTTAAAAATATTTTTTTACGATAGAATTCCATAGAGTGGAGTATTCACACAAAAAATATAACGATTTAACTTGACGCAAGAATTTAAGTGTGTGTTAAATTTATATATAACGACTTATGTGTCCTTTGAGTTGTGTGAGAGAGAGGAGTGAGAAAAAAAGAAAAAAAGAAAAAAAAGGAATGAGTTAATGTGATTGTTTTGATAATTTTGTAGAAAAAAAATTTCAAATATAAAAATATTATATTTTGTTGTGAGACATCTTAATTATGCAAATGTTATATTTTTCATGAGAAAGAGAGAGTGATATTTTAATTGTTTGTGTTATCTCCGTTTCAATTTAATTACAACGGTTTGATCCTACACGAGATTTTATGTGTGTTGAATTTGCATGAAATTTGATGAATAAAGATTATTTTTTAAGGTAATAAGGTGTAAGTGGGGTTTAGGAAAGAGAATGAGAGAGAAGAAAGAAAAAGATGATGGAATAATTTGATTATATTAATATAAATTCATCACCAAATAAGAAAAAAATGCAAGTGTTGCATTTATATTGGGATTAACAAAAAAAGTGTTGTAATTAAAATAGAACGGATGAAGTACTATTGAACATGAGTTTTAAGGAGTTGTCTTTTTTATTTTAACAACGTAAAAACGTTATGTGAATGACTCGATGTTAAAGTACATCACTTACTCAATCATTATTGTTTCATAAAAATTTCATTAAAAAATGATGTTTGATCGTCCCAAAACACGAATCAAAATTCGCTTTTATACTCAAAATAGTATATCTATAGTAAGACAAAAAAATAACTATAAATAATAAAATATAAAGTAATGTTATTTTTGGTTAATTTGTTGTTCTCCTATATGTTTAGAGTTTTGTTATAATTATTATTTCAATTGTAAATTAATTATCACTGAAAATTTCAATACTTTGAATAGATGTACATGGTTTAATTCCTGCCCAAAGCACGGGGTTCTCCCTTGTCATAGTACTAATAGGGAAGGGAAAAGATGCCAGCCTTTTCAGTGTAAACCAACTCACCTAGCTTTATATGTCGATAAAAAAAAAAAGTCCTGGAATAATGTCGTATTGCCTACCTTCGGCCAAATCTTCATTTACAACACTCGGTTGTCTGTCAGTTGGGGTGACTGCTATTCGCAACCTGAAAGTATCTCACGCCATCAACCATAAAAGGCGAGATTAGAAAGTGGTTCTTTTTTACTCTCTTTTTGTTTAAGTTGATGGAACTGACTCCATGAGAAATTTCAAGACTACAATTAAATTCGTGTTCGCTGGACTTGCCAAGTTGCTCGGTGACAGATTTCAAAGTTCCAATCTTGTACTTGAGGTCTTCCCTCGACGTTTTTTTCATAATCATTATTTTTGACAAGGTACAGTGACTTCCCATCATCATCTATATATTACATACTATTATCCAATAAAAAAGTACTAGTTTGATTTGATTACGAAAGAGAAAAAGTAATTCTTTTGACCGCGACATCTATTTATGTATATAGTATTTTATTTTGATTTTTTGATATTAAAATTTGATGTTAAATTTAATTGATTATATATTTAATATATAATCAATTTATGATTATTAATTAATATCTATGATTTTTTTACAATCCAACAATATTTATTCACAATGAAAGATAATTCAATCTACTAATTTTCTATGATGTATATTCAACAAAATAAATTATATAATATTTAAATAAATATATGAAACTTATAAAATCTATAGCATAATAATTTGAAACAACGTATTTTCGAAAATAAAATATGTTGAGAAAATGCTAAACTTAATAATAAAATATATAAAATATTTATTTTAAAAAGTTTACAAATAATTACTTAATTTTTAAATAATACTAAAATATTATTATTATATTTAAAATAAATTTAGGACTTGTTCGTTTAATTAAATTTATGCATAAGAATTTAGACATTATCATCATGATGTTCTTTTCATTCGTACTATCTCTTCCTTGTGTTAAGAATGTAGAGAGAGAAGCGGAAAGTGCTCCCATGATGATTGCCATTGCAATTGCCTAGATCTCATCTAATTCTCCTTGCTGTTCCTGATCGATTGCAATCATAGATAGTTTGTGATGGCTCGAAAGACGAAATCCAAGAAAAACCCTAGAATAAAGAGGATGAGATTGTTGTTGAAACTCGTGAATCGAAACCACAGGATTCGAAGCCTAGTGATTCGAAATCTAGGGATTCGAAACCTAGTGAGTTGTCGACGACCACTGTGTCAAAGGTTGATGGCGGTAAATGCTTGAAACCTATTTGTTCTGAATCTAGGGTTGCGAGGTGGGCAGATGAATATGGTTTTGAAGTTGAATGGTTCTAATGGGAGTGTTTGGATTCAACATCGTGGTTGAGATCTGTTTGCGACGCGAGAACAGATTAGTGATGATAGTGAAGTGATGAAACTTAGTTTTGTTCCTGATTTGGGTGATGCTGTGATCATGGAGCAACGACATATCCAGTCGGAACTGGACTGCTGAAAGACGGCGATTGTCTGCTATGTCATGGGGGGCAAAGTCCCTTACGCTGCAATAAAAGGATATGTGGATAAAACATGGCAAGGCATCCTGTACTTCATCAGGATGTGTGAGATTTATCTCGATCAAGGACAAGGAGGATGTTCTTCGAAGGAGATGGTTTTTTGGATCCAGACCGTTGATTGTATGAAATTGGACAGAGGATTTTGAGCTGAAGAAGGTTAGTATGAATGATCCCTGTTTGGGTACAACTACCACTAAAATTCAATTTTGAAAAATCGAAAGAGATATTATACCTACTCTAAAAACATCTCATATCCTGTTCCTTATTGATTAAGGCATCTCTCTTCAACATGTCCAATCCCTCTAATAACAACTCTCCGAGGAGACGGAACAATTAGACACAATGTTACGAAGATCGAACTTGTAACACATGAAAATACAAAATTTAAAAGAAATATATATATATATATATATATATATATATATATGAAAGGATGATATATAATACAAACTAAAAACTTTATCACAACTACCTCTCCTCAAGGTACTTTGACTGCAACACCTAAATCAACTTCTCGAGTGATGTTGTGATAAACATGACAAATACTGATTTGACTCAACAACACAGTGATGATACCTCCACTTCATCAGCAGAATCATGAGCATTATTGGTTTGAGTATACCTCAAACGTATACGTTTCAGATCAGTTTGCAAAAAACACTTGAAAACTTTTACGATTCAGATCATATGATTCGATAACCCTCAGAAACATTTCAAACTTTTGTTAAGTAGCATTTCAAATTCTGGTCAAAAATCAGTTTGGCCATATCTCCTAAAAACAAGGACTATTCATTAAAAACAAATTAATAGTCAAAAATCTTATCTCAACTCAGTTAAAACTTTTTCATTTAACAGAATATTATTCTCCAAGTAAATAAACGTTCAAGGTATCCGAAAAAATATCCTTTTAAATCCTTATTCGAAAAATCAGGATTGTATTACACACTATCATGAATCGATTGTTTAACAAGATGAGATTCTTTTGAAAATACGAATAAGGAAGAACCAAAATACATAAGCGCTCCTAATTATGACTAGCAAAATGAAAGGCACCAACCTGTTTACAACACACATGACTCTTTAATGACAAAAGTGCACTTTCCATCTTGTAGTTTTGGAGCATCGTTTCTGAGCTGCCTTGAGGTGCGAAGCTTGATCAAAATCTTCACGGGGATATCCTTAGACTTTAGCTAGAGCTCCTTATCCAGCTCAACTTGACTTGAACTCTTTGATTTCCTTTTATTTCATCTATCTTTAAAATTGCACCTGTCATCATACAAACTTAAAACATTATTAGTGCGATACTATTTGTAGTCGTCAAAACTTCATGAGGTTCAACAATTATCGTCTTGGTTGGCTTGGCTTTGGCTTACTAGTTTTACAGAAGTTCTTTAGAACTTGAGCAGTTCAAAATAAGTCCCTAAACAGTTTAGACCATCAATCGACGACGATGTTGAACTGAGTTCGTTCTAGTATCTCGTAAACGTTCCACTTTTCTTTATCATATCATAATTAGCAAGTTGTTCATGATTTTACATTTAAAGTAAAATGATATTCTTAGCTAGAATTGGAGTATCTTGCTTTTACCAATTTGTCACAAACATAATATGGTGCAATACTCCAAGCTAATAAAATGAGGCGTCCACTTGAAATTGAAATCATCGTTGATTTGCATATTGTCCCCTAAACTGAGAAAATATACACATATCCTTCTGAATTTTAGAAATAAGGGACAATGTGTGATAATTTTGGGAGGTTAAGTGTCCAAAAATAAGAGATACAGGAGGATATTGGTATAATTGAAAAGTATGAAGGGTTAAGTATCCACGAATTAAAGTACAGAAGGGTTTAATTTATTTTTCCCTAAAGTTATTCTACTTTGCGCGTCCATACATATATATAAGTTCGTGCTAGCTTGGGGTACATGCTTTCTTGTAAAAATATGTCACCCCATCTGATCTCGTAACAAGTAATACTGTATTCAACATTTCTACTAATCTGTATTGTTAGAATATATTAGTATCATGGTCGTTGAAATATAACCGTTGTAATGACATATTCTGTAGCATATTCTCAACTATATGTCCTATAAATAAAAAACTCTTGTAACACTTTATTAACAACTCAATATACAACATTATCACAATATAGATTCTTAACATGATATCAGAGCACCATGTGTGTGAAAAATACCTCAAAGAGACTTGTTCCCATCTATTGTCCCACTTCACACCACTGCCGGCCGGAGTCATTCCCGACGTCGTCTCCCTTGTCATCTTCTTATGTGCCTGGAGTCATACCCGAAGTCGTTGCCAGCATCTTCTTCTTCTTCTTATGTGGTCAGAGTCATACCCGACATTACTTCCGTCGCCATCTTCTTCTTTCGTGGCCGGAGTCATTGGCATTGGGAAAGGGACGACAAATTCGGTTCAAGTTTCTCTCAGGATGGATCAGAATCAACACATCAGAGTTTGATTGGAAGCATCACTTTTCCATCAGTCAACATCAATTAAAGCCCAGCAGCCACCATCAGCCCAAATCCAAATATATTATCACTTCAGAACTATCTTGAGTTTGAGGGGAATGTTAAAATATATTAGTAATATGGTCGTTGAAATATGACCATTGTAATGACATATTTCGTAGTATATTCTTAACTATATGTTTTATAAATAGAGTACTCTTGTAACACTTTATTAATAACTCAATATACAACATTATCACAATGTAGATTCTTAACACGTATAATGCATAAACATGATTTTACGCCTGAAATACGTTGTCACTAAGAGAAACTGGACTCGGACTTTAAAAAAGAAAAAAGAAAAAATTATGATCTCATAGTAACAACTGTTTTAACACTATATTAATTAGGAACCAACTGTATTAAAGTCTGAATGAATTGATATTTGAAAATTCATATATCAATATATTATTGTCCACCTTTCAAGCCTAGGAATCAAATTCGCAAGAGAGAACGGATCAAACTTTTCTTATATAAATTGACGCTGACTTTTCTTATATAAATTGATAACAGATCAGACTCCTTGCTCTATAATTTGGCCTCACAAATCATCTCTTCCCCCTCCAATCAGTACACGTGAAACAAAGTAAACAATTGCTTGCACTTCACTGCAAGACACACCAGTAGTATAAAGCTGTCAAAAATATGTATAAACTATGTGTTTCTGCATCTCATGTTGTTTGAGATAATAATACATATAGAATTGTCAAGGAGCATCATTTGAGATACCAAAGTTGAGATAAGAGATCAGGAGAAAAAAGTTCTTTGCCTATAATCTTGAATCCAAAACTTCTCCTACATGGATCAACCACCTATAGGCGGAGAAACGACGACGGTGATTATCTTAGGGGCGGGCATCTCAGGCATAGCCGCAGCGGCCTGCCTGAGTCACCACTCGATCCCCTGTTTAGTCCTTGAGAGAGAGGACTGCTCGGCCTCTCTCTGGAGGAAGATGACGTATGATCGTCTCCATCTCCATGTCCCGAAACACCTGTGCCACCTTCCTTACATGCCCTTCCCCGCCACGTACCCAAGGTACACTTCCAAGGATGACTTCCTAAGTTACATAGATGATTATGTATCTTATTTTGAAATACGTCCCTTGTACGAGAGGGACGTTGTGGGAGCGGAGTACAATGAGGAGAAAAAGGGATGGAGTGTGAAGGCGGTTATCAAGAAGGATGGAGTGTCGAAGGAGGAGCGTTATTGGAGTAGGTTCTTGGTTGTGGCGACGGGGGAGAACACTGATCCATTTGTCCCGGAGGTGCAAGGGTTGTCGACTTTTAGTGGGAAGGTGGTGCACTCGACGGAGTATAGGTCTGGGAAGGAGTACGAGAATAAGAAGGTGTTGGTTGTCGGGTGTGGGAACTCCGGGATGGAGATTGGCCTTGATCTTGCAAATCATGGCGCCAACACTTCCATAGTCATTCGAAGTCCGGTAAGTTATTGACCATTTGATCATTTTCAGGGATGAAGTTTTTTTTAACGATTCAGAATTATCAGTTTTGATGTTGAAGCCAAGAAAAATGACATTCATGAGATAGAATAGACTTATATATGCAAGTTGCAAATGTTCATGTTGAGTCTTGAGATATAATTAAATTGTTTGAAATTAAGAGGAGTAGTGAAAGGGACCAAACTAGAAAGGACTAATTTTCCCTTTATTCGATAGATTTTTCTTTGTTATTACAGTTAATCAATCGACTTAAATATGGTAGGCTATGAATCTATGATTGTGATAGTTTGGGTCCTTGAATAAAGGTTAACTCCTTGCTCTAAAGGTTAACCTCGTGGTATGTAGTTAGTACTTGGATGACATGCAGAAGTAACACAGATGACAATGTTTTTTTTTTTTTTTTTTTTTTTAAAGGAAATCCCGGAAGATTTCCTTTTGCTCAACGGAATAGCCCCGTAAATCCGAAGGATCTTTTAAATCAGGTTTCGTTGATAACCTCATCACCACAAAGTAGCTCCTCCGGGATGAGAATGTTAAGTACTTTGGATGCAAAAGATTAAATCGAAGTATTAGTAAGAAAGATGAGTATTCTAATATGCACATGGATTATGCAGGTTCACGTACAGTCAAGAGAAATGTTGCGACTGTCGTTGGCCTTGATGAAGTACATCCCCATCCAGGTGCTCGACTCCTTCATGACGATCTTGGGCAGGATAACGTATGGTGATCTAACCAGGTATGGAATATGTATGCCGAAAGAGGGAGCGATTGCGATGAGATTAAAGTATGGAAAGTACCCTATCATTGATGTCGGATCGATCGACAAAATCAAGAAGCAAGAAATTCAGGTAAGCAACTTTTAAATTTATAGGTATGAAATTGTTTTCTGGATCGATATCATAGGAGCTTAGCAACCAGAGCAACTTCAACGCATATACACAAATGTGTGATGTGTCAGTCTAATGCGCTTAAACTCTTGTTACAAATTATAGCTTTACTATATTGCCTGTTTTGCCTAAAATATGAAGAAAATGGTGGAAAATAGTGGGAAGATGAGAATGTAAAAGCATGGGATCAAAAGTATCAAAATTCTAAGTAGTTGACGATATTCATGATCATAAAATACAGGTTTATGTTTGTCAAAATGTCATGTTTCATTGGAGTTGCACTAAACAAATTCTAGTTTGACTTTTACAAACTAATTTCTTTGACTAATTAGTAAGAGATTGCGAAGATAGATGGTGTTTAGGTCAAAAATCAAATAGGCCGAAGCATATGCTCCTTTTTCACTAGCACGTTTTATTGTCAAAGTTTATCCCGATAAATCATCTATCCAATTATTTTAAGATTGATTCAGGTAAAGAATAACTTATCACTGAAACAACTCAATTGATAAACGACTCATCATAGAACGCTAAAATATATAAGTAGGACAATGCCTAAATGGCTAGTGAATCCAACTTACATTGGTTAGATCCCTAGCACGTTTCCTTGTTCTCTACAGTTTATCGCGGACTAATTAATTCGTTAGCTAGTCTAATCTCAAGTAGTTATTCTTTTACAATACAAGTACAAAACCGAAACATAATAATAGGAGATTATTCAATCTGGTTTGGACAATCTCGATATTCATAGTTCATTGGTTTTATAAAGGTTAGTCTGGAGTCAAACTATAGAAGGAATCACAGTATGCATAACTAATGTGATAATGAACTCAATAGACTATCATTTTTTTTCATTTGCACTCCATTTCTAGAAGTCCTATTGTGCATGAATCAATTATGATTGCTGGTAAGTTATTTATGCGGGTTCATGCAGGTGTTGCCTGGAATTACAAGCATCAGAGGTAATGATATCCTGTTCGAAAATGGTCGTTCCTATGCTTTCGATGCAATTGTCTTCGCCACTGGCTTTCGCAGATCTACCATGAAATGGATCCAGGTAAAATACTATAAACAGTGATACTCACCCGACATCACGATTGAAACGTTATTGTAAAATATTTCGTTTAACATACCGGGAGAGTAAAAGTCGACTCTTATTCATAGAAAAGGATCCTGAACAGATCGGGTTTGGTGCAAGTGTTTATCACCGGACCCGTATATCAGATACTTATACTATCGGCTTCTACTAATTAGTCACGTCTATGATATAACCTTCTCTCTTGTGGATACTGTCATATTTATCGGATGATATATGATAGCTTATTCTGGGGTTGTTGATCAGGGAGGTGACTATTTGTTCAATGACGAAGGACTTCCAAAGCCGAGCTATCCGAACCATTGGAAGGGGAAAAACGGCTTGTACTGTGTGGGACTTTCGAGAAGTGGAATATATGGAGCGACATCTGACGCCGAAAAAATAGCTAATGATATCAAGAATCTCCTTGATGACTTGGATACAGCTTGATGGATCCGTGATTAATACATCTTATCGGGCAGGATACTTCTTCCTTTGAATTAGTGATCAATTTATCTGTACTTAATCCAATCTCAGCTCTTGCAACCTTGGGCATACTTGTCGGTCGGTCTTGACACTTATCAAATTGAATTTATATACTACCCCGACGACAGGCTCGTTGTTGATAATAAGAAAGAGGCATTTTACACACTACTTCACATCCTCGTCTATTCAATATTTGACGCGCCCTACAGATACTTTAGGATAGTAATTAGAGAAACAAAGGGAACGAAGTCCTCTTGGACTACGGTCACTCTGAGTACAAGGATACATGGCTTTTGCATCAAATTGATGCTCTCAGCAATTGAAGTTCATTCAGCAGAAAATGTTGTACTTCTTATTCCTGTCCTCAACTCTCCTCGCGTTTCTAATCTGAGAAAGATTGGCCTTGAGCCGTTATCAGAATCCAATGCAGATTCGACAATATCAACTGGTAACCATTGCTGGCAACAGATAAGTCTCGTACACTGCGAATTTGGTCACGACTTAAGTTGATAGTTTGGAGCAACAAAATCATAATGCATGCATGATAGATCTCCTCGAAAATAGGAAAAACAGTTTGATGATTACAGGAATAGAGCCATAGAAGAGAAGCATCAGACATGAGTCATGACCACGCAGTATGATCCGCATCTGACTTCGTCACACAGGAGTGAATCAAGGTCGCCCAAGGGGGTGAATCGGTGACCCATTTAATCCAATGACCAATTGTGCGACAGCTCAGAAATCTCAGAACAAAATACCTCCAATAGTTCTAATCAAGGCGACATCACCAGTAAGTTTACTAGAGTTGTGAATGCATCTTGGACAACTTCAAGTTACTAGTTTTAGAGCCACATCAAAGAGCGCCAAACTGGACTCTCGAGTATGAGGTGTATTATCATCCACCAGCATCTGGCTAGTTATACTTAAATGTCAAGATCATCAAAGCCAAATTTAAGGAGTACGTTTGGCTTAGCATTACACTCTATCAAGCTGATATGCTTTCTCCATAATGATTAGAAAGAAGTCACATCTAAAAAGACATATATACAAGAATAGAAACACACTTCAGGAAATACCATGGATTCACTAACATAAGCGTAATGGCGGTACACAGTATTTACAAATTAAGCCAGGAAAATAAGGTTGTTCGGTTCAATATCGAAAATTATTAGATAACAGCGGCTTCAGCTCCCGGGATAGAGATCAGCCTCTACATAACTCGCAGAACTTCAATCTAAATCTTATTAGTCGCATGAGGACCATCATACCTCATGTCAATAACCTGGGTGGATTCTCCCCGGCTAGAGTCCTCAATCTCATCAAAGTAATCCTCTCGGGCATTGCTTGCTAGCATGAGGCAGATAAGCCAGAAGAGGCATGAATCAAGGGACACAAACGCACCGCCTCCAATCAGACCAGTCTTGGCAGTAGGGCAATCATATGAGAGATTGTGATGCACTTTCTTAGACACGTGAAGTTGTTCAGTGACTGTTGGCCACAACAGCAATGCCACTGCTAATCCAGATGTCAACCTGTTAAACACACAATCAGTTATAGATAAGATACACGACCTTTCAAGATTTTTGATTTTCAGAATCAAGCTTCAGCAAAATAAGAAATTAAGTACATAAATCCTTCCCAGAGAGCCGAACAATTTAGAGCAGTATCATTCACATACATGTCACGCATATACAAGATCAAGAACAAAATATGCATTCGATTAGGTCGAACTTCACTGCGCCAAACTAGATAAAAAGGAACACCGCTAGTCTCAATTAAAGAAGCACAAACTACTTTGTATCAAGCTAGTGATGGAACCAACTTTTGGTCAAGTCCCAATTAGGAAACAACAGCTACTTTACATAGCAAAGTTTGTCCCGGCTCTGACCATTTAGGTTTAGCCAAAATGAAATAGAAATTTCAGCTTGAGCTAGTATGAAGTATAAACTATCTCAAAAGACAAAATGAGTATCCTGGGACAAGAAGATACATCAACCAGGAAACATTAAAATTGGCAGCACTTTCTTTCTGCTGGTTACGACACTTAGATGCAGCTACAAGACTCGATCAATGTAATGACTTCAATGCACCAAAATCCTGGCGTGCTATTTCAAAAATTTCCAGGAATATCAGGTGTCATATCTAAACGATACCATGATGGATTTCTCTAGTTACCATCTGAAGGATAACACGATAGGCTCCTCTGGTTACAATTTAGTCTTAAGTTTATACCTTAAGCAATAAACAAACCCAGGTGCTCACATGTGTAGTTGATACCTAAAGCAAAGACAAGAAAGAGATTTCCTGCAATAAATATGGGGCATAGCAGATATGAGCGGAGGTATCTATGAGACTCGTTACTTGTGATATGAGCGGAGGTATCTATGAGACTCGTTACTTGTGATGTATTACACCAACATCCAGTTACATACGAAATATTCCTGGGGTCATCCTTAGTAACTTTTTTCTTTCTAGGGTCCCAATAACAGTTTCCACAAGAATCCTTACCATGAAAGCATAAACCACATCAGCACTCCATCAGGAGAGAGACAGCATTGCTAATAAAAAAAAGTGCAAGAAACTGCTGAAAGAAAATACAACGGTCATTCAGTAAAGCTTACCACGCAATGTTGAAGAAGACAACCATGGTCTTGGTGCGAAAGAGAGCAGAATATGGGATAGACCTCTTCTTGTATGGGTAGGAAATTGAAAGATATCCAGCAACAGATGACAGTATGAGGAATACCACAGAAATATATCCCAGTGCAACGTACGGATTGGATGGGTAGTTGCAGATAATCGAATCCTTTCCCTGTACCGCAGTTCCAGCACTAGGCTGTAGAGAAACAGGGGAAATAGTCAGCTGTCACACTATCAGCATTCAACATGCCATGAGGAAAAAGGAAAAAGGTAAAAGGACTAACAACAAAGAGTAAGAGTTGTATCCATTTGTGCTATCCATTAGTGCAAAGGGTCAACTGAAAATCTCCATTACCAATCTAATGCAGAACCATTGGTCGTGTCAAGGGAGCACGAGAAAGCGAAAACTCTACCACTAAACCATATTATTAATTTCATCGGGTGACAAAATTCTTATATGCATGTTGATTAGTTCTTGACGCTTGAAATTCCTTAATAAGAAGACTCATCACTACTCATGCTTCAATACGAGCAAATGGAAAACCTTAGTTATAACAAGGTATGCTGATTGCACTCTCGTATTCGTGGTCCTCAAATCATTAACCAATATGAAAGACTTTCTATGAAGAGAGCGCACAAGCATGATGTCCTTATAATTTCCCGACCAACAAAGAGAGAGTTAAATAAACAGATGACAGGGCTTAAAATGTTTCATCCTATCAGCTAGTGCAAGGACAATATCACAACAGTTGGTACTAAGCTATCCGACAATGTGATGCATAGAAAAACAGCAGTTGTGTAAAGCCCCCATTGGCATGGCTTCTGGTATGCACACCAACAATAAAGCAGGCTCCACTCGACCTATTATTTCTTTCTCATGTTAAAGACGAAGAGACTTTTTATAGATTCATTTGCAAAAGGAGAATCTGGTGGGCTTTCACGGTCTGATTGCAGTCATTTAACAGAGTAAACTGTAAAGACAACCGCATGTAAAAAACAACTAAAAAAGTCAACAAAAATCCTCTATTTTCTCTAGAGGAATGATGCAAAAAAAAAAAAAAAAAAAAAAAAAGAGTCCAATGCACTACAGTCTAAATGAAGTATTTCAAAATGAAATAAATAGACATCAAATAGGAAGTCAACATTCAAACCAACTACGATCATAGTAGTGATTAGTCACTGAGTAGTAACAATTTCGAATTAAATAAATCGTTGACTATAACTTCAGCAAACTACTCCCAAATCATAACGTGTAAGACAAAGTACTGGGCATAATATGATACGGACTAATATCAAAGCCAAACCTAATAGCGAATCAAAACACAAACTTACCTTCTTGTTCTCGGCGATGACACCACAAATGAAGGAGAGTACACCAAAGAGAGCGATGAGGAGAGCCGTTTGTTTCATGTTGATCTTCATCTCTGTCACCGGAAAGTCTTAATCAAGGCTATAGCCTGCAAAACAGAACCACCAATTGTTTTTGCTTCCATTAAACAAACAGATCACGATGGTGAAATTTTCTTCACACAAGAAGTTCCACATGCTAATCATTCTAAACAAAAAATCGAAAACCAATACAGATCCGACGACTTTGTCGTTGATTTATTCACTAGAAGTCATTCACATCGCAATTCATCAACTTCACACTCAAGTTAGTAAAAACCAAGCTTATACTCAGCGTTCACAGAACAAAGATTGAATTAAAACAAATCGGATCATATAAAAAGGATTTTGACTATCCTGGCCAGATTCTCATCCAAATCAAACACTCTAAAGAGCCAGCAACATACATGTTTAAATCAACCGTTAACGCCATCTGTCTCATCATGGCTACGCCGATTCCAATTTATCGTTCTCCATTCAACAATCAAGCCACAAATAATCGCACAACAGACATCAAAGTCAATGCAAGAGTACCGAACACTATCTTCGGACAACAAATCAGTGTGAAACTATACACACAGTTTCGTCAAAACCTTAATAATCAGACAAAAATCAATAAACAAAGAAAGACAACAGCAGAGCAAAGAAACAGGACGGGATCGATTAATGATCTAAACCGAATCATATCGGATCTGAGACAAGCACGAAACCGAATCATATCGGAACACAGAGGAGAAAGTGATGTGATGAGAGATCGAAATCGTCACCTCTTCGCCTTCGCTTTCGTGTTCTCTCTGCAGAGTCTCACGGGGCTTGAGAGTGAACGAGGACAAATGGGGAGAGCCCGTTGATATAGAAAAGAGGCTGTGAGGGTTGGCAACTTGGAATGACGATGTGAAAGGAATCTAGCTATTTAATTCTCAATAGATTCATTCTTTTTTTACAGTATTTTGCAGGTCATTGTCTTTTTTTTTGTTTTGCCGTTTTTTTGGGCAAAATAAGATTAGCAGTTTATGGAGTCCAATTGAACAAAAATTATATAAATATAATATACAGTTTATATAATTATTATTTATAGTTTACAAATATTGATCAATACAAAAACCTAAATGAATTTTTTTATTTTTGTCAAATTTATCTTTTTTTCTTTTCCTATTCCATTCTTTATGTTTGTTTCTTCCCTTTTCATTTTTCATTTTTCATTCTTTTTCTAAACTTTGTCTTATTTGAATATGTGAACGTTCTCCAAATTTTTTTTTGAATATGTTGATATCATGTTTATGAAGTAAAGGCTGTTAGGCATCTGCCCAACATTCCGATTTTCAAGTGAGGTGTCTTTCTTAAGTGTGATCAAGATCTCAAGATATTCGTTCTATTTTTTCCGTTCATATAAAATTATAATC
>LIEC01006102.1:0-16418 GCA_001925005.1 Drosera capensis
GGCAGGGGAGGACAGTTGTGTCTCTCGGCTCCGACAAGCAGATGACACATTCTTTGCCAGGATCATTGCCATCAGTGTCACCCTCGACCGAGTTTCCAATCCCATAAATCTCCTGTAGCTCATACCTCATGCCACTCACCCACAGGATCTGCTTCACCACCTTTACATGATATTCACCCTTCTCCTTATCAAAGACTGCTTGCGTGATCTGAGAATTAGTACTTCCACTAACTGAGGTTCCATCTGATTCTGTCTCATCGTCAGAAGGGATCACTTCAGCCTTCACCACCAAAGGGTATATGTCCATGTCGCCTACTCCAAGCAACTCTGATTCTTCAAACATTGAAAAGTCCATGCCTGTCCCAGAGGGTTGTCTGAACTTTTGGGCTAGGCCTAGCGGGAACTGGACAGTGACAAGTGGAAGTATGCTCTCCTTCGTCGGTGTCAGCTTACACTCTTCACTTTCTTTGGCAAAGAAAATAACTGTGATGCTGTCATAAAAAAGCAAAGTGGGATCAAAACAAGCTTCCGGAAGATTTAAGCTCTAATTCGATACAGAAGCCAAGACTGTTTCACTAAAGAATCATCCAAGGCAAGGGCAAATGCATAGACAGCAGATGCTACATAACTAACGAAACTACTAATTACAAGTTTTTCATAGTTACACTGACTGCCATGAACGATGCATAATGCATCCAATATTTCTGCACTAATCACATTGAGCTAAAAAATCATGTACTTAGAAATATATCATATAATAAGGTGTTCATAGAATACAAATGGAGCCTGTTTCAACTTCCAATGAATACATGTACCTGTCGCTCATGGCCAAGAAGCAAGAAAACAGGGGATAGAAAACTAAATCTTAAGACATACTGGTTTGTGCCGTAAGGTTCAAGAAAAAAGAGCTACAGAAAATTTAAGACATATGAGTCTGAGACATAGGAGTCATAGAACAAGCTCTTCAAACATTTATTTATTGCAGGATGCCTGCATGAAATATCGCCTTTCCATGTTTCACTATCCTCAGACATCCCTTTCCATGGCATGATGATGATGAGAAGAATGTAAGATGCAAAAGCGGCATGTCATTCATACCTTGAAAAAGAAGATAAAACCTTCCTAAATGAAAGCACAGTTTACAAAATGAGATCAACTGAAATATGGTTTGGAATGAAAAGTCTATGTGGAAAAATGCTCCAGGAACATGCGACTGTATAATTTCCCTAGGAACTGTGCGTTGAAATATGCACTTGAAGGGATTATAGAGAGCAGGATATACTACTTGCCAGCTATCTCCCGAGCTACCTACAGCTTAATATCAAACACATGTCACGAATTGATCTGTATTTACTTTCTTCTCCTTCAACCTAATTTGAGAGAGCAAAAGCAAAAAAAATCATTCACCACTGAGCAGCTTCTCATTGATTTTTTTCTTATTTCCCTTTCAAAAAGGGAATATAGTAAGATCAACATAACTCCATAAGAAATTACTTCATCGTCCTGATAAGTGCCAAAAATTATGGAGCTCAAGTAGTATTCCATGCTCCAACTTTCATTTCCACCTTTTTATGACTTCTCCAACCACACACATGGTGTTATATCTCTATAAGGCGCAACCTTCAATGGCCATAGCACAGAACATAGCCCATTTATTGACCAGGAACCAATAGATGATATCAGTGAGAATGAGATGACTTGCATCAGTCAGATCTACACTCTCAAGAAACTGGACATGGCAGTACTGTTATATGCCAATTGATCAACAACATGATACATAGTCATCCCATCTGGGTCTCAAGTCCAAGTAATTAGGGTAAGATAAGCAAACACCGCTCTCCCATCATGTCCACAAGCAACTGTCTACCCATGCCATCACATATGCACGAGGGGATCTAATCTATCGTAGTGACTCAAAATGTTATCCTTTATAACCTCTTTACAAATCATCTTCGGTCTTTCTCTACACCTTTTTTCATTCTACACCAACATTTTCGCTCCTTCTACAGGCGTTGTACATTAAAATTCTCTGCTATCTCAAGCGCCTCTCCCTCATACATATATTTCCAAAAGGATCACTTCATATAACAACACACATATAGTTCCAAAAGTATGACTTCATATAAATGGCCGACCTTTGGGTACCATACAAACATATACAAGGTTCAACAACCAAACCACCTTAATCAACTCTTCACACCACATAACCTGGCCATCATTGGATATTGTTCATCATTATCTTCCTGATTTCACCAGGGTTCCTTCAACGAGTCACTCTGGGCCATCCATCAAGTTGTGCTCACATCACCTATCTTTCATCACAAGCTCACAATAATCCTATGATCCCTGCTTCAAATTACTTTCAACCTAATAGATCACCATTCAATACAATCTCACATATAACTCCAAACTCTCTAATCCCCTTATGCGTTGTGTGTAAAGAACATCGTATCCAAATGTAGCTTGCAAAAATAAAACTCCTCATAAGCATTCCGTATACCGGACCTTTCATAAAAAACAATGTTCCCAGAAACTATGGCCTCATATGAAACCTACGGAGAGCAACAAACAGCACACGAGCAACGAATAATCTACACTAGAATTTCCAAACCAACCACATCAGATATATACACATTACATGCATTTACCTTGCAGCAACAGTGGCATCAAAAGTGAAGGCAACAACAAACTTCCCAGGATTCTCCTCATCCGGCTCAATCCTCAACGTCTCCTTCCTCAAATTCACATCATTCCGAATCGTCACCGCCTTCTGATGCTCAACAAAAGGCGGCTGAGACTGCGCCACAACCGGCCCATACGAATGCCTCCCATCACTACCCAAATGTGGCACCCTATAATGATGATCATAGGGTTCAGTCATCGGCATAGGCATCACCGGAGGCGGCGGATAGTACCCCGTGGCGTGCGGGTACGGGTACAACCCGCCCGGCCCGTTAGGGTTTGAGTATTGGGGAGGAAAAGGGGTTGCTGCAGCAAACACATAGTGGTTCACCAACACCTGCTGTGGCTGCGGCGGTGACGGTAGCTGTCCGGGTTGTGGCGCCGCCACCGGGTGCTGATGGTTCCGGCGACCCCGCCGCCCGTTTACGCCGCTGCTGGTCGCGTTTCCCATGAAACAAAACACGGAGAACAACACCCAGAAACCAAATACTCAAAATTTGATGAAATTGATGGCAGACTTGAGCACCCTTTTCAGAATTTTGAGTACCCCTTCGAGAATCAGGGCAAAGTCGAATACACCAACGACGAGAACCCAGGTAATCCCGTGACAGACAGGGTACGGAAAGGGGCAAAACCGAATACCTTTTTGAGCATTGAGGGTTGATTGAAATACCCTTTTGGAGAGTTGATTTGATTGTGGATAAATTGATGAGGAATTGTGAAAAAGAGGTTCGTTTTTTCTTCTCTCAATGAGATTTGGTGGAGGTGACGAGGGAAACGTTTGGGTGGGCTTTGAGGTTTCGGTGGAAGATGGTGTTTGATGATGAATGAACAAGAGGTTGCGTGACGGTGAAATGGTGTTGATTACCACAAACAAATCACAAACTGGCTGTGATGGGAGGTGGTGGCGATGGGACAGGAAATTTGAACAAGAAAGGGATCCGATGAGATAACCCGTTTTGTTGCCCGAGTGATGGATTATGTTTATGTCGGTCTATATGAGATTACTTGTTTTTTAAACATTATTTTTTTTAGGAATATAGAAAACAAATTGTGGTTAGATTTTGATTGTAAGAGATCAAAAATTAACATTAAAGTTTTTCAATTTCTTTTCATTTCATTCAATGTAAAAATAAGTTTTTGATCTTAATTATTGATTTCTAAATCCGATAATATAATCGAAAATAAGTTTATTTATAGTTAGTCATAAATTCATCAAATCCTTTTTATATATATTTAATTTTTTTATGAATAGGATATTTGTGTATTTTTATATTGTTTTATGAATATAAAAACCATATTAAGTTTTTCATTTTAGATAAGGTTATTATTTATGATATTATTATTTTTGTTGTAGACTTGTAGGTGATTAATAAGAGATCCAATTTATTCGTTCAGACTACAATGACATGTTTGTGCTCTCTTTGGAACAAGTTCGTCGTGTGATAGGTTGCGATTTGATTTAGATGGTCATTGCTCATCGTCGTTTTGAGTTATTAGGACTCTCTTTGTATAATGTTGATGTAAGGTTAATGCTACCAAATCATTCGCCGTATGATATCGCTAATAACACTATTAGCTTGATTTGATTGTAACCTGAAAAACAGGTGATTGATAATGATGCATCACAAATGGTGACTTAATGATCGAGCCATGACATTGTAGTGTTCGTCCAAAAAAAATTATATTATTTTGATTTGGGTTTGATTGTTTCATGGGACGATCAAACGATATTTTTTTTAAAAAATCGTGAAATATTAATGATAGTGAAAATTATGTACTTTAAAAATGAATTAATATAAAATTTAAATCGTGTCGTTTACATAAGTAATAAATCTCATCAAATTACGTGTTGAAGAGTATATGAGAAGGAAAAGTTATAATTATTATGAGACATAGATAATATTAAATAACTGTAACTTAGTATTCTCTCTATCCCAATTTAATAACCATACTTTTCTTTTTGATCAATCCTAATTTATTACAACACCTCTATTTTTTTTTATTTAGTAATGAATTTATATTAATATAATCAAAATATTACACCATCTGCTTCCACATTCTCTCTCATTTTCTCTCATAAACCTCACTTACATTTCACTATCATTAAAAAAAAACTCTTTTTTCATTAAAAAATCACACAAGCTCAACACACACATAAAACTGCATGGCGGGTCAAGCATTGTAATTAAATTGGGACGGAGATAGTAGTATTTAAATCATTGAAACTTAATAATTCATCAAACTAATGTGTTACCTGCACAATACATGAGAAATATCTTAATTTTATAAGTGATTATTTATTCATAAATTGGTCATTTATACCTAATGTCATCATGCGCCAAAGAAAAACATGAATGTAAAAAAAATATTATTAAATAACTTCTTACATTATTTAGATGTTTCATTTATGCTTGATAGTGTTTTCAAATATTTGCATAAAATTTCTTTTGGGTAAACAATATGAATGTATATGTCTTCTAGAGTATATTATGTATAAATTATCATGATATTTATTCTATTTTTTAATTGAAATGATTATAATTATCAAATTAATTGTATCACATCATGAATTATTAAGTGGTTGTAATATGTAATATAAAAAATTTTGGTTTTTTTTTTCTTTTTGGCAAGAATCTTGGGTTTTTGTAGAGGTTGCTACGAGGAAACATAGTCCCTTGGTAGCATGAAACGATATATGATTGGAGAAGAGTCCATGGGGGCTAGGAGTTAGAGATATATACACCTGAAATATGGCTATTTTGTTCAAATTAGTATAGGATATTGCAAGGAAAGCTTATAAGCTTTGAATTAAATGGGTCTATGCCTATTATCTTAAATAGAATAGTTTGACTTGTTGGTTTAGATCGTGACGGTATTGCGTGGAGAGGCAAAAGATGGTGGGAAAACTTTTTCGTTTACTGACTTTTTTCCTTTTATTGATTTATGTCCTACCTTTGAGCTTAATGTTAAACAATCTACATCCTATTTATAGATAAATAAAGACAGTGGATTAGCCTAACAAAACAAACTAGGCTGTTTTTCCTTTTCGACGCCTACCAATTCAATGAACAGTGTAAGGTCAGATTTACTTTTCTTTATGTGTGATTTTCTTTGCTTTCTTGCGTGATTTTCTTTGCCCTTCAAAATTAGGATTATCGGCTAACATGACTGATATGTCTTGTAAACAAGGAGCCTCATGGATATGAAATTCATTATTGCAGATCAAGATTCAGTTTAAAGGCTGGGTTATATGGTAGATGGAAGGACAGTTCTTTAGGTTTAGAGTACGTGGTGTATAAGGTGTATAAGAAGTTGATGAATCGAGCTCCAGTGGCAGTAATAAGTTGATCTGGGGCAAAGGCGTTTTTCCACGACATTCCTTTAGCTTATGGCTTGTAGCAAAAGTCAGACCGAGGACAAGGAAGAGGCTATATCGAATGGCCATATGTGAAGAGGATAGTTATGCTTTCGGTGGCAAGGAAACTGAAATGAGGGATCATTTATTCTTATTGTGTGAGTGTTCACACGAAGTGGTACAAGGGATATTAAGCTGGTTGAAGCTGAAGCAAAAAGAGATACCTTGGGATGCATGGAGTGGATAGATGATGAAGATTACAGCAGGTAAATCAATGCAGGAAGCACGAAGAAGGGCAGTGAATGCTGCTGTTGTATACCTTATATGATGTAGATCATGAAAAGACCTGTTTGTTTTCGTGCTTTCAGTGTAGGAGTACATAGGATAATTCGTCGTGCAAAGTTTCTGATGTTAATCAAGTTCCTTTTAGGCCAGTTCAGGATTCACTGGGAAGTGTTATATGTTGTTCTTCTCTTTGCTTTGCCTTGGTATCGCTTTCACGGTTCGTCGAAGATTCTAAGCTGTGTTCAATATATTTGTAAAGTTCATTTGCTTAGGGTTCCATTTTCATGTCAACATATATCAATGTAAACTCTGCAAATCTGCATTTCATGAATCAATTTAAAAGGAAAGAAACAAAGCCATCTCTATCTCAAACTCTATGCTATAATTGTCTTGCGATTCGAAATGACAAGCTATGCGCCTTCATTAACCTATCTAAATTACTAATCTAAGTATGCAACTTTGTGATCAATCAAGATTTTCCTTATCTACTCGTTCTCGACTTACTATGTTTCGGCTATCTAAGAAACGATTCTTCTCCCATTTCCATTATAATCACACACATGTAGGTGCCGCGAAAGTGCTAAGCTTTCTTCATCTTATCCATTGCCTCACATCTTATAAGTATGAGCGAACTCGATTTCATCCCAATGTCCTAGCCATTACATACCCACAAGCCTCAACCAGTGGTAAAATCTCCTAAACATGTCAAACAAAAACCCGAGCCAGTCTTCATCATTGAAGAATAAAGCATCCTCGCCGATAAATATACCAGGCAGCAACAAGACGAAGCAAGCGAGTTATACCGATGATGTTGATGCTAGCGGGAGTTTTAAGCCTATACACCAGATTGTGGCAGACCGCGATAAAGAAGCAAACAAGGGGAAACCACATTCCATGACAGAAGGCGCCGGGAGGACTCTCAAAGGCCGAGACTTGACCAATGTTAGAAACTCCGTCTTCAAGAAGACGGGGTTCATTGATTGAAGGGAGATACGCTCACAAGTCATCAACATATGTATATATCGATCCAGCGACAATTGAAGTATCATATACTCTATCTTAGTTCTGTTTCGATCTAGTAATTAGAATGAGACCAGGTCCGGTTATGTTCACTTGGTGACGCTCCGATTTTGTGCTTTATGCGTGTAGGGGATCACCATCGGCAATCTATGGTTGTTTATGCGCGATACTGTAAATAGTTTGCTCATATAAATTACTCTGAAGAATAGTTGATGACTTGATATATGGAGTACAATTTTTCAGAAGTGAGTATGAAGTGCCTTACTGTTGTTTTATATATTTTCTTATTTTATTATCAGAGGAAAATGTATGCATTTGATGTCGAATTCACGTTATCTTAGTTTGTCTTACATGAGGAATCGGGTGAACCAACAATCTTATTCAACACACAAGAACATGATGCTACATTCATGCTTTTACAAATTAATTCATTTGTAATTACGTACGCAAAGAACGAATGGCTAAATCAGATATCGACTTTTGACAAGATCAGGGCACGATTAATGCAGATGAAAATGAACATGAGACAAAGAGAAAAACATGATTGTTGAAGGAGGAGGACAACTTTTGTATCAATACTCACAAAAATTTTAACTATGATTGTGCATTAACTGCCATTTGAAAAACTCCTTTTAGGCTATGCATAAGATAATAATTTACTCATAGGAAATGCTACTCTCTCAGACACGCACTTTTTTTTTCTTTTTTTTTGGAAAGTGGTCATCTGGGCAGATACCATTGCTCCAAAACATTGTTACACATGCTTAGAATATGCTCAGGGAGGGGTGTATCCCATGATCCTGAGCCATTTCATGTGCTACATTATTCGCGTTTCGGTTGATCCATGAGCAATGAGCTTCTGAGAACTCTTGTAGCAGCATCAAGCACTCTTCGGCAACACCTCCTTGAATTGATAGTTCTGCTTTGCGCGTCTCAATAGTCTTGACTGCTTGGAGACAATCCGATTCTACTATGATGCACTTCATGTTCAGGGACTTCGCCACTTCAAGTCGCAATCGGATAGCCATTTCTTCAACTATGGGCTCGATTTCTGCTACGATGTTTTCCCCCGTAGCCCATACTAACCTCCCATTGTGGTCTCTGATCACCACTGCCAAACTGACAATACCACTAATCACCATCGCCAGATCAACATTAACCTTGAAGGTGTCTCGGAGGGCAGGTCGTCCATTTTGCAATCGATTGTGCAGCATGCTTAGGGGTTCTCTGGGGCTGACTGGAGCTAGCGCGACAAAAATCAATTAAGTGTTTCATCGCCATCTGGGAAATCAGGTGCGCAGGTCGTCGTTTAGCTCTGTGAACCCATGAGTTCCTAATAGACCATATATAGTAGAGCTTCATCGCGACTTTTTCCATCTCAGAAGAGCCTAAACTCTCCAACAGAGCGAATAGCCAGTCATCAAATCTGTCATACTCCCAAGATCTAACAGATTGCTGCAGAGGGAAACTCCATACATCGCGGGCTACTTGACATAAGCCAAGGTCGCTGCACGGCTGGAGTTTTCCACAGGCACTCTCTTATTTCTCTTATTGAATGTTCTCTCTCTCTCTCTTTTATAATTAATTTTGAGACCAATGTGATTTACGTGATTTAGTAATGCATTTTTTTCAACCAATCACAAAAAATAGTATCCATAAAAAAATGTTAGAAAATGTGTTCTTAATTTTTATTTTTTTGTTTGATCAATTCTTAACATTTTTCTTTACCCATATGGACATGGACAAAATAAGCAAGTGTCACTTTCATCAACAATTATATACTCGTTGTGTGCATATCACCCTCCCCGCATGAACAATGTAAGGGTTTCGTTGTGATTGTATGATAAACGTCGAATCAGTATTTTTTAAAAAAAACGTTAGTGACAGTTGATGACCTTATCAAGATTGACCTTGTTCTTGACAAAAAAAAATATATTGGTGATATCAAAAATGGGGCGAGGAACAATGAAATCCATCTTGCTCACAAAGATCATGGCAGCATCGATCACCGGATCATATATCACGAAACTCAATTTCACAGGTCAATCCCATAATTTTTTCCTTCAACCCATGATTTTTTTCTTCAATTATTTTGGGGATTTTTCTGCTTCATTGCTCGTTGGAGTGATGGAATTTGATGTGGGTTGTGTGAATTATCTGCTTAACATGTCGATTTTGATTGTGATTTCATCTGGGTTTGGCTTGGTTTTTGTTGAATCGATTCCCAGAAGTTGAATTTCATGGGTTTTTGTTGATTTTGAATTGGGGCATTGGGAAACCCAGATCAGATAAGTTAGGGTTTTGATGTTTGGTTTATTGTCCAATCTCTATGGTTCATTTCGATTCGGGTTTTTTTTTTAAAAAATGAACGAACCAACTGGTTGTGTTTATATTCTTGAACTGAGTGATTGGGGTTGTAGATAACACGTCGCTAGCCATTTTTGCGGTTCATTCATTTGGAAGTAATTGGTGATTAATTGTGCTTGGACATTAGTAGTATCGGGATGGGTGATATTAGTAGTATCGTGGCCGCCACAGGCACCGGTACCGTTCCTTCCATGACGGATATCACGACGACGAGTAAAAGGATTTCTGATTCATCGAAGAGTGTGGATTTGATGGTGGGAGAGACGGCGGCGGCGCCGGGGTTGAATTACTCAGGCACCGAGTGGGGTGGAGTTTGGAGGGAATGGGTGTCGGAATTTGCCGTTTACGGTGTTGTTGTTGCAGTCATCCTCGGAGGCGGCAGCGACGGTGGAGAAGAGAGATTCGGGTTTTAGGGTTTAGAGTTTCGAGTCGAAATTGGGTTTTGTTTTTTCGCTTTGGGGATTTTGCCCTTTTTTACAGTTTCATTTTCTTTTTTGGGGTTGATGAGTTTGGTGAAAGTTGTGATTTGGGTTGAGTGGGTTGGTGTGCGATGTAAATTTGTAGTGTGAAATGCTTTGGATTTGGATGTTTTATCGTGTGTTTGGGGGTTTGGTAGAGTTTGAGAAATGAAACTATAGGATTGTTTGAGACGGGTAATGTTCGAGATGTTGAGGTTTTGATTTTTTGTTCATGGGTTTGTTAAATGAAGTGATTGTGGATTGTTTCTAGGTGTTCTTGTTGGATCTTTACTTAACTTGATATGCATGAAAAACACGATTTATCTACTTTGGATATTATACTAAAGAAACGTATCATAATATGCATGAAAAACACGATTTATCTACTTTGGATATTATACTAAAGAAACGGATCATATTGAAATCCCCTAAGTACACGAAGGGATGATATTTTTATAGAACAAAATGACATGTAAATGGTATTTCTTGTTTATGATGTTCTCTGTCAAATCCGTAACTGTAGTTTGTAGTTTGACTTGAATCATAATGTTGAGCAAAGTATTACAAAATCACCTGTTTTCCCATGTCTGTTGCAACCCATTCCAAAGACGAGTTCCCTTTTCAAGCACAACATTAGCTCAGAATTGAGTAATATATGATATGAGACAATTATGCACCATGCTACAGAAGCCTTTTGATCGATAACATATCTTTAAGGGCGGTGTTGGTTGAATTGCTCCAGCTTCGCCTTCGGCCACACAACATACATATAGTTAACGAATTATGTAATGCTTCTCGTATGCTGATATCGGTATTTGACATCCTATGAACGTTCCAGTGGAATCGAAACCCGGTTGAACTTATTGTACCTCTACCTGTTCCGCCGCCCTCTGCCACCAACCAAAGCAACCTCCATTCGGGCTTTTCTCGTTAGCAGTGACTGTAGAATTTCGGTTTTTCACGATGAGACTGCCATTCGCTGAATCCACTGATGCCTCTACAAGCCGGTTCACCATTTCTAGTACTTCGCTCATCTTGGGCCGTGCCTTTGGTTGCTTGGTCAGGCACCGGTTTGCCACGAGTGAGAGCTTGTGTATCGACTTGAGGTTGTACTTCCTTTCGAGCCTTGGATCTACGATCAGCTGGAACTTCTTCATGTCTGATAGATACGGTTTTACCCACTCGAGGAGCTTCTGCTCGCTCCTTGGGCGGTTCCTGTCCAAGGGACGTCGACCTGTGATGAGCTCGTAGAGGAAAACGCCATAACTCCATACATCGTTCTTGGATGTCAGGCGTCCTGTTCGGATGTACTCAGGAGCTGCATAGCCAAGCGTTCCAACCACCTGAGGGATATTGTAAAATGTTGAAGATGGCGTCTTTTATCACTGACTAATCATCAAATGCAAGTGATGGCGATATCCTGCTTCTCAGAGCGAAAAGCACGAAAAAAATCCATTATTCAGTGCGAACATACCGCAGTGGAGACATGAGTCAAGCCTTCTGAAGGACCCAGACGAGCCAATCCAAAGTCTGAGAGTTTTGCATTCCATTCTTCATCCAGCAATATGTTTGAAGACTTGAAGTCTCTAAAAATGATCTGTGTCAAGCAAAGCGAAAGCTCAATAATCTAAATGGCAACAATGTTCTCATGCAGAATGGCGTTAATAGACGGATTCATTTCCATATCCCCCATATTTAAGAGACCAATATAAACTCATTTAAGAAAACAAATCGTGGTCAAGCTCATAGTTGAATGTAAGAAGCAAGCAAAACAGTACCTGGAAATCCATCTCCTCGTGCAGATATGTCAAGCCCCGAGCAGCATCTTGGGCAATTCTCAATCTCATAGCCCATGGAATAATAGTCTGCGACCGAGATGATAAATGATCCTCCACGCTACCATTCGGCATGTACTCATAAACTAGTAGCCGCTGGATTCCTCTTTCGTCGTCATCAGCACAGTATCCCAACAACTTGACGAGGTTCGGGTGCTCAACCACGCCAAGGACATTCACCTCTGTTACCCATTCTTTGTGCCCCTAAGCAACAAAAGAATAACAGTGATAAAATCTTTGGATAGAAATAAATTAGGCCGTATTTATCATGACAAACTTAGACAGTAACCATAAGAAACATCCTTACCTGCAAACCTCTTTTACCCAGTTGCTTCACGGCAACATCAATCTTTTTCGTCGGATCTTCCAAGCTCTTAATGACACCCTTATAGACACACCCGAACCCGCCTTCTCCAATCCTTACTGAGCGACTGAAACATTTTGTGCAAGATCTTAATTCTTGAAACGTGAATGCCCGGACATTGCTGGTCCTGTTGGACATACTCGGAAAGGAATTTCTCCTCCCCGATGACTCGGTACTCGTGTCAGAGGCATTTAGGGAATAGAGTTCAGAGCCGAATCTATTCGCTTCACGATCATTAAGATTGGAATCTGATGAAATGACAGAAACTGTCGTCCCTGACTTTATTTCACCCTTCTTGGCTTGACGAGGGAATGAAAAACAACTCATGCCTGCAAAACCCTTACATCAGTTAAGCGAACTGCTTCCGACCAAGAAAACTCTGATTCAGCAAAATCAACCAAAAAAGAGAAGCAATTAGCACATCCAGATAGACCAACCAGTTATGGTTATTAGCTGAATTTGCTTGACAGAACCTCAGCTTTACAAGAAATGATTCGAGGATCATACGAACAGTGCATACCCCTCTCTCCCATCCCACTGAACCACCGAAAGATACTGGAAGTTATCATAGTTCTCCTATCCATATGTAGCATGGCATACGGTGAATTGCATATCATATCAGGAGGGATATGCAATACGCAAGGTGCGGCATGAGAAACGCTATATATGACATAGAGTAATTTGATAATTTCCAAGGTTTTCTCCTGGCTGATGGTAATTGCATATGGTATTCTTGCAGCGCATTACACAAGGAAAGATGGGAGTATCTGGGAACTATGCATCAAAGCATATGACAGGATATTCCACTAGAGTAAAAGAAACAATGAACGAAACCAAATTCGCAAATCAGAATCTACCTAACTGCCTAAACGATGACTATTCCAAGGAGAACCAACCAAGTGCATAGAGAACCGAATCAAACCTCATCCCTTATACAAATTCAGCATAATATGATGACCGGATCAATTCAGATCGAATTCATAAGATCCAAAACATGACAATTCACTATCTAACCCAACCCACTTCACCAAAAATCATGTAAACATAGGAAACCAAATGCAGAACTACAGTTCTATTCCAAGATATCAAATACTACTACCATCAAAAACCCAACACCCAAAATGGGAAATTCACACAAGCACAAAATCACAGGAATTCTCAAATGGGTACCTCAAAACATGACCCAAGTACAATCTCGACACCAACCCAGATCACAATTCCAATCCCATAACTCAAATCAATCCCCATAGATATCACATATTGAACCATTTATTCAATCCAACATATAAAGAATAATGGACCAACCTTGTCAAATAGTTGAAATAATGCATAGAAAATATGAAAGTGGTGATGATGGTGCTTGGAAGATGAGAGCCAAAAGAGATGAATGAAGGAAAGCAATAATGGTGAAAGGCAGGCAAAGGCAAAAGACTAGCTAGCTATCCGCGAAAGATCACAGGAAGTCCACAAGCGAGGGCATAAAAGTCAGCTTCTTTTTTGATAACAACTGATTCACATTTTCACACAACCTAAAAGGGACAAGAAGGATTTGTACGGTTAAACTAATGCTCCTATTGTAAAGTTGTGATGTCCGGGGAGGTTTAGCTGGACGTCACAAACAGTCAATAAAAAATCTCAACACGATAACGTCTTATGGTACTTTATAAGGGATTATTTGATCGCTTTCCTAAAGACACAGACCCCGATTGTGCGGTTAGTTGTGACTTGTGAAATCGCTTTTACCAAGCATAAAGAAACATGTTTCTCACCATTTCAACTCCGGCAAATTCTAACGAAACAAAAGGAATAAAAGGAAAGTCCATCTTCAATTTCCACAATGGTAGGAACCGAAACTGCATTATGCTTTCAACACTGTTTGCTCGTGGTCTCTTTCATTAATATTTTTTAGTTAGATAAGAAAAAAACTACTCTAAGTTTAAAGATATAAGAAAACCACTATCAATGTGCTTTGGAAAACTAGGTATGGACCTAATGATGTCAAAAATATGGGCTTGCGTCGACCCGATTGGGGTTTTTACGGGCAGAGTCAGAGAGGGTTTTTTCCTCTCCTATCATGGCTCGGTCCACTAATTATGTTTTTGAAAAAAAAAATCGTTAATATTTTCATCAAAACCGTAATCGATACGGTTATCAAAAAATTGTCAACAATTTTGAGGTAAAACATCAACGATTTTCAAGGAATCCATCATGTATGTCGCATATCTTCATAATTGTTAACTGTTATTAAAAATCATCAACGACTTTGAAAAGGAAAGAAACCCTTAATCCTAAAAATCGTTCATGATTTTAAAAATCGACAACCATTTGAGGTATGTATGTCTGTTCTTTTGATAGCAGTGGTCTGTTCTTGACAACCGTTGCATGCTCTTCAAAATTGTTTGACGGTTTTTTTAATAATATTTTTATAAAGGTTATTTTTTCAAAAAATGGACAAAAATACCCCACTAACGATCATAAAATGATTATATTTTAAAGGTTTTTTAATCTAACTCATTTTTTGAAAGATTGTATATATAAAAAATAATTAACATATAATATATTCACAAAAAATTTCATATTTTCTTGCAATCAAACTCTTTTATCCCCTAAAACTCTTTTGTTACTTCTCATTCTATATAAATCATTAATCATAATGATTCACTCATCCCAAAATCAAAATGTGTATAATATTGACAATGATGATGTATTTTCTACGCATCATGATATCGGGAGACGATTCAACATTCCCGACATTGTTCTCCAAGACGAAGGGACTCCACAATCAGAACCGAAACAATCAAATGTTGTATCCGTCGTTCCTTCATTGATAAAAGACTCAGAGTGTTGATTGTATTTCGAGAAGATCATCAGAGGAAATAGAAAGATGACCTAAGATAAGTGCGAAATGTGTTAAGATCTTCTCAACGAGTAAAAAAACATCACATTTGTTAAGCTATGAAAAAATTTATCTTGCAAAGAGAAGACAATGTCCCTAACGGACAAACCCAATTGAATAATGCGTGTCGATTATGAACATATAACCACGTCCGCCAACGTTGGTTGAATTCATAGTCTATAATTAATTATCTTAGAATTTTATGGATAATCCTAAATTTATTAGGTATATTTCCAATTAATTATAACCGAATTATCAAAGAAACCGTAAAAACATCATTAGATCGAATTTTTTAAAGCTTTACTTTGATAAAATAAAACAATTGATATAAATATTTTCCCCTTATGAAGATAAATTTATATTACATCCAATATTTAAACCACTAGTTCTCAAATTCCTTACTTATGTTTAATCGTTCATTGAATTCACAATTGATACTTACAAAAACATATAATTATTTTTATATTATTTATTTATTCTCATAGTAACGAGAAAATTTATAATTTGATTTTAACCAATCTACGCGAGCTTAAATTATTTGACAAAATATTAAATATATCTTTTGATAATGATTTGAAACAATGATGAAATCTTCGAAACCATTGTTGGAAGTTCAATATCATTGAAACTCGATATACTTGATGTTAAAAAGGACGACGCAATACAAGGATGTCTACAACGAATTCTTCATTCCAAAATTTTCAAAAAAAAAGTTTTCAATCTAAAATTGATATATTACAAAATATTTGTGCAACTTGTTGAAGATTTTTTAAAAGACAACAATAAAATTTTCGGATGTTTATTAACCTTTTTCTCATCTTGATATTTCCAAATTGCTTAGTATAGCTAAATTTATGGACTGAGTATAGATATTTAGAATCTTTTACCATGTCATTATAAAAATAAAAACTAAAATTTTCAAGTATTATAAAAATATCCCTCCACTGTTACCATTGCCTTGCCCTAACCCTAATAATTATATAAAATAATAATTATTATTTTCAAAATCTATATACGGAATATACAAATATCATGTATTCATATTACAAATCGCCCAAAATATTATTTTATATAAAATTATTATTAAATATTAATAATAATTTATATTATATATTACAATCATATTTCAATAACACAATTATTTTACATCTTG